>JAECUM010045990.1:0-34666 GCA_016617855.1 Megalonaias nervosa
GAGTCACTGTCGTTGATTTTATCACCGATATTGATGAGGCACCATCCGTAAATGACCTCGAATTATTTATAAATAATCTCGTTGTGTACGACGATGTGATGCTGGGCAAACAATGAAATCCAGCTCGGCTATTTTCTCGAGGCTGACACAAAAATACTGACGTGATTTATATTACTAAGCGATATACACAAATACCTAAAGTGATCAGAGATAACTGCAATGTTTTAGTTGTGTTTCGTGGAGTCGATACACATACTCTGCGAAACATTCATCAGACTTTGTGTTCAGGAGACATGGACGTGGTTAAGTTAAAAAACTTCTTTACAAAAGCACAATCTACCCCACACGGATTTATCACGACAAATTTACATGATCCTAGGTCGAGGTATCGTATAGGTCTCGATAAAAGTTTTGGTTGGGAGACATCAACAGAGAGGGTGACGACCAACAGTGAGTGGGTGACGAACAAACGAACACGCATAAAAAAATGAAAAAAAGTCAACGATAAAAAGTAATAAATTGAGTTCACTCAATTAGAAAAATATCAGTCAGTTAGAGGCTTTCGTTTGACATTATTGACCTTGCATTTTCAGCCTTCGTAGGAACCTTTATTTTTGAGAACTTACCCTTCTAGGCAAGTGGTCCGTTCACCCTCTCTGCTGCTGAATGTTAGGAACACCAATTGCGAGGGAAATTTCTGGGGACAAACAAGGGCTCCCGCAGAATTGTTTTGTGGTTGTGGTCAGCTTTTAAGTTTTACCGATTTATGCCAAAACATGTATAGAGGTAAAATCGATGGGGGGGAGGGTGTAGCGTCACCCTCCCTTGGTCCTATGTGCGGGCACCCATGGAGGCAAAGAAGCAAAATGAGGAAATCAAATCAGGAGTGACCTGAAAGACGCAGACTGGAGATCTAAGTAAGCAGACGCGGCTTCAAACCAAATGGAACAATATTCAAGGGCGCTGAATGTTGAAGTGTTACAGCTGGAGATAAGGAAAAATGAAAATGTAAGAGAGAATTCCGAAAGCGGTGAAGGGGAAGTCACCAAGATTAACTTATATAACGTGGTGAAACATAAGACTTCCGACTGACAGGGTCAGCCAAGGCCAGTGATTATCAAATTCCAATTATCAGGAAGCGGATGGATTTCAAGCAAAGCAAATTAATTTGACTGGGAGTGTGGACCGGAATCAACATTGAATTTGTCAGCAAATTCACCAGACATAATGAGATTGAAAGTGGATGGTACATTAATGGTGTAGTGTATGTTAGAAGAGAACCATGAAATAGGATACGAGTTGCCATTTACGATGACACGGATGAGCAAATTAGCATATAAGTGCCATTGACTGTTTCAGAACTAATAACATTCGGCAAACAGTTATGTGGAACTAACATTTTGCTGCTAAATATTTTTATTAATATTACTAATATCTTTCAGCTTGTTTTGTGAGACGTTTTTTTGCAGTTTTTGTTGGGGATGTGTGGTTGAGTCTATTTACCTATTCGTTTCTTTACTGGTAAATTCATTAATTCATTCTCCTCATCATCAGCTCTTTCAGTACTATATAGATTCATTATTTACTAATCCACAGTGTCATTCCTTAATTCATTCAACAATTCATAAATCATCTTTCATTCATATGTACAGTTATTTACTTCATCATTCACTCATCGTTTTCAGCAGAACCTATCATCCGTGTACCAAACACAGCTCCTCATCTGCGAACAAAACATGTAGCCCCGTACTTCTTTGTGATAAAGAGGCATATAGGTTCCCTCGACAAAGTTCTAACATAATTACTACAACATCGCCACTTATAATTCATAACGAAGAACACCATCGTACAATGGAATTGTTGAGTTTAAGCCAAATACAGTGATATTCTTCTGCTTCTAAGGGAACATGATCCTGCCGTATTATGCCTGCATCGGACCTTTGTAAAAGATACGGACTTCATACTTAAAATTACTCCTACAACAGCTTCCGTTGCTGTGAAAAATATGGTCTCTCATAATGTCATTCCTTTAAACACAAATGTACCAGCTGTTGCCGTCAAGATCACTCTGCATCGTTTACATTTTTGTTCTATTTATATATCACTAAACATCGGCTCACTACTAGGTGACTTAGATGACCTCATTCAATATCTGCCCGCCCCATTTGTTCCACTCGGGGATTTCAATGCCCATAACAATTTATGGGGATCATATTACATAAGTGACAGAGGCAAAAATGTAGAAAATTTTATTTTAAACAAGATTTGTGTCTATTTAACTCCAATTAACTGACATATTTACATCCGGGAAAAGGTACATATACGAGCATTAATCTGATGATTTGTTCTCCTTCACTGATTTTAGATCATTATTGGAAGGTCGCTGAGAACATCTAGAGCAGCGATCACTTCCAAACTGCTCTAAAACATATTCACTCTCCTATCGATGAGTCAATCCCACACCGGATGTTAAAGAAGGCCTTCTGGGCAAAGTTTGTGAAACTTTGTGAAACTAGTCTTAACAGACTTACCATTTTAATCGTCCATGATCCTATTAAACATTTTACATCTACTTTACTGAAGATTGCAGAAGAATCCATTCCTAAATCCTCAGCTAACCCTGAACGAACCCAGAAACTATGCCTCACGAAACACTGTAGGGCCGTTAGACTAAGCCGGGAAGCATTGAGAAAGTCGTCCGACAACCGAATATTAAGTAGGTACTGCATATTACGGGCTAAAGCTCGCCGCACGATTGCAGAATGTCAAAGAGCATCATGGCATAAATATCTTTCTATTCTAAACTCTCATTGCTCGATAAAGAAGGTATGGGACTCGATCCGCAAAATTAATGGTGAAGGAAATAAAGCTCTTTCCGACCTCTGCAATAAAGCAATAATAGTATCAAATCCAAACATGACATAACAAATGTACTTGCTGATATTCTTATCTAAATTTTCATAATTGCTCAGCAGATTTCTGACGGCTAAAAAGTCAAAAAGAGAAGACATATTTAAAATTCACATCAAGAAGATATAATCAAACATTTTCACTGGTGTGACTTAGAGATGCATTGAACAAGGCCCATGATACAAAGTAGTAGAGGAAAACAAGGATTCTAGACCAGAGACCATAAAACCCTTTCAAACAAGTTCGGATCGACCACATCCTCAACACCTCATGATCACTATCTTATTGATGACAAAAACATATGATAAATCATCATCATCGTTATCATCTTTTGAGAACTATCTCATATGACAAAATATTCGACGACCGAATTTGTTTGTTAGGGTTTTAGGAACTCTGATCTATAATCCTTGTCTTCCTCTACTACTGACAAATACATTTTTGTAAGATTATTTTTAATGTTCACACAAAATTTCATACCTCGTGAGATTATTTCCCTTGATTATATCAAGGAGTTTAGATAAAATTTCATTCGCCGTATTTTTTATTGTAACTGTTTTCATGGTTGCTAACTCTCATTGGTAAAATATCTGTTAACATACTGTCAATGACACGGAACTCGCGTATTATATCGTCCGTATCATATTTTACTCCTTGCAAATAAGATCGTATCTGATCAAGTAATTTTTTTTATAAGTAATAACTGCCATTTTACAAGAATTGTTTTTGTCTCAAGTCTAGGTTCAATCTTTTACATGCTGTTGAAAGAGATACACCGACACCAGATATAATTAAGAGAAACGGATTTAACGATGCTCCGCTTAAGATTATGTCAGAGCCAGTCATTAGTAGTGGTATATATGATATCACTCGAAGTATTCCACTGTAATACTTACAACATTGTTTCACACACCAAAGGTTTTTATGATAAAATTTATAATATTGCATTAGTGCGTCAACATCTTGTACTGGAATATCTTTTGAAATAATATCGAAATCGACGATCTTTTTTTTTTCTTCATTATACAATATTTTATACAAAGAAAAAAGTTTTGGTACCTACAATTGAATCAAGGAACTCACGAAATTTATTATTGTCAGCTAAAAACACTCTTTATTTGTCATAAACATTTGACGAAGTATCATCATATCGTTTATCTGTTAGTACCTCATTTTTCTTTAACCAAGCATATGAATAAAAAATATCTCCTACTTCACGCTCATACAAATCTGTTTTATTCACCAAACTATTGTAATCACTTTCTGTTTCATCAATATACCCTAATACTAAACTCAACTGATCTAACGTGAAATTTTTGAGAACAAGATGTTGCCTGATAATTGCATATGCGACTGCGAAATTTACTAGCATTAATTGTTTGAGCTTATCTAGTTCAATTGTCAGAAGATAAATAACAGAAGCTACCTTAAACATTAATTTTTCATATGGTTTTATGAATATTGTCTCGATTTCATTGTAATAATTTCGTAATGACAATTGTCTAGAGCGCGGGATCGATGGAAATGGAATATCGTCTGCTTCACCTATGTCGTAATAAGAACCAGACATTTCTATCAACCTTGTTTGATAAACTTCATGAAGAAACCTTAGCGGCTCAGTATTACTAAGACCACTAATTTCATCATCAAAATTTTCGATTATCTTTAGAGACCTGTCAACAATAATAGGATCAAATTCTGGCTCTTCTTTACGTATCATTGGCAAAATTGCGTTTAAGTACACTTTAATAATTAACTCTGTGTCTGTTGCCACAGTAACGATTTTAATTAAGGTTTCTTTGTCGTGGTAGTACATGCCGAGATACCTAAAAATGTTTCGTTTTAAAAAAACTATTGTATAACTTCTGGTTTCTTTTTATTCCCCATTAGTTTAGATTCTGCTAGTCTGTCGAGATAATCATGGATACTGTTTACTCGTTCTTTTACATCTTCTATTTCACCATAAGCTCGTTTTTTATTAAGTTCGATTTTATTATCAAATCTAAATTTCCAAAATCAAGCTCGAGCTATATTTTTTTAGCACGAACTTGTTTTTGTTCTTCTAGACAATCATCAAGATAACAGTATCTACTTATCACCTCAAATTTTTATATTGCCTCTTTTAGTTGCGGTCCTCGCATATGCATAACACGAATAAATTTTTTTTCTTCTTTTGACAGTGGAGAGTTTATCATTGGAATTGAAAATTTTTTCTGGTATTTATTACACGTGCCGCCAGAGAATCGCTCCCAACATCTATATTAGGGTTAAAAATATTAGAATAAAATTCTTTCGCAACGTCTGTAAACAGTTGTGTTGTCATTATTTTATATCATCATATTAAATTTGATCATCGAGTGTATATATTTGAAATGCTGTCAGTCCTGGAAATGGATGCTCAGCAGCAACAACATACAATAGAAAATACAAGTACCTGCTAACAGTTTTTTCTACTGGAATTGTAAAATATTGTGCTGTTGTAATATACGTATTTACTGTGCTATACAATGTTGTCCAGTTGATATCATCATTTGATCCATCAAACCGCCAATTATAAATTCGACCAACATTAGGGTTTAATCCACCTCGCAAATGAAATTGCCAAATAGCGACTGCAGTAGGACATTTAATTTTGATCCAAAAATTGTTCGACTTCTTTGTTAGTAGTCCACACGTGTTTATCAGAAAAAGCGTAATAAGGATAATTTTCAGGATAAAAAGATGATGAGCTTACCTCAAACCCAACTCGATTGTCAGTTGCTTTAAAAAGTGTTGGAATATACCCAGCACTGTTTTTAGTTCGTTTTGCTCCACTAGATACACTATCAGCATACGCTTTATTTGTTAGATCATTAGGATTAACTGGAATATATGTTGTCGTTATTTTGTTCCTTCTCATATTTATATTGCCTGACATTGTTCCTCCAGATTGTTTTAAATACGAGGCAAGCTCTTCTTTTAACGGACCATAACTAATACCGTCCGAGTCGGACGCTGGTGGTGAGGTTGTCGGTAATCCAGTTATTTTTGAATTTGACATAGACAGGTTACCTGTCATTGCGTCGCCGGCTTTGTTCTGTTTATTATCGTCAACTGATTTTAGTTGTGCATAACCTACCGCTTGCGTATTATCTTCATTTGCTGGTGGATACACAGTTTCCAACCCAATAATTCTTTTACTTTAATATTACCCGTAAGTGTCCCACCAGTTTACTCAAGTTTGTTATTATCCACATACTTCAACTGTAAAGAACTTACCACTTGGGTTTGATTTAAGTTTGCTGGTGAGTATCCTGTTTCCAAATTTATTTAATTTTTTCCTGAGATATCTAAGTTACAGCTTAAAGTTCCGCCGGCCTTGTCGAGTTTATTATCATCAACAGATTTAAGTTGTGCATAACTAACAGCCTGCGTGTTAACAACATTTATTGGTGGATACTCAGTTTTTAAACCAAGTACTCGTTGATTTGACATAGGTTTCCTGTCATCATATCACCAGTTTTGTTTTAAGTAGCTTGATAAATCAATGCAGCCGTCTGTACTAACAACAGCAGTTGACTAATCTCCTAATGTTGTTCCAAATTTTGTATAATAGCTCATAATTTGTTTATTGTTTATTTATTTTTTTCCTGAGATATCTAAGTTACCGCTTAAAGTTCCGCCGGCCTTGTCGAGTTTATTATCATCAACAGATTTAAGATGTGCATAACCAACAGCCTGCGTGTTAACAACATTTATTGGTGGATACTCAGTTTTTAAACCAAGTACTCGTTGATTTGACATAGATAGGTTTCCTGTCATCATATCACCAGTTGTTTTTAAGTAGCTTGATAAATCAATGCTGCCATCTGTACTAACAACAGCAGTTGACTAATCTCCTAATGTTGTTCCAAATTTTGTATAATAGCTCATTATTTGTGTATTGTTTGACAATTTTATGTCAACTTATTTTATGACAATGGCAAAGCCATCGTCAATAACGCGGTCATCATTATTAAACTTTGACACAGAACGGCTAAGCAAACACCAACATAACAACGAACTTCCAGATTGACACTGTCTTATTGTTGATCGTACAGGGTCTGATAAAACAAATCTATTATTAAGTCTTTTACTCAACAACATTTTTAACTACGATAAAGTATATATCTGCACAATTACCCCACAACAGGATAAATACGAATTATTGACCGATTATAACAGCAAACTTCGTGATGAGCTTAAAGTTGGTGATGATATATTTATGATCAAACAAGCAGAGAAATTAATTCCAGTAAATGAACTTGATTCGTCTGAACATAAAATAGTTGTGCTTGACGATATTAAGCTAAACAACGAAGAGATGAACAAGATTAGGTCTTATTTCTCATTATCACGTAATAAAAGATGTAATTCTGTCTACCTTGCTCAAGGGTTTTATAACCCTGACAGATTTATTCGGTGAAATACGGGATGTTTATACTATTTCCCGGACTGGATAATATTGATGTAAGAAACATTACAAACGAGCAATGTGGTGGCGTAACAAAAGATAAATTTATTGAATTATATCATCAATCAACCAAAGACAAATACATTTGTTTCTTATTTGATAAACTCGTACGAGATCCAGCTAAGATGTTTCGTTGCTGCATTGACACATTTATCTAGGTGAATTGTATAGCGCATATATTAAATAAATAATGAACAAATGTCAAAAAAGAATCGAATTACTAAAGAAATGTATTGTAACTCGAGCTGCTTTTAGGAATAAAGTAGAAGAAGCTCGCCAAGGACAAGCTCAAGCGGAAGAAGCAGCCACTAGTTTCCATAAACCTGTTACTGACGCGCTAATTGGGAAACAGCCAGACGTGTCAACAATATCTCCCGAGGAACTAAAACGAATACAGGAAAAAGGTTATGTTAGGTTTTGACTTGGAGAGAAATGAAAAGAAGAAACTTGCAAAATTGTAACTGAACTTGTGAGACATATTGCTGTTCCCGTTGCACGACAAAATGAATTTGATAGATTAATGAACAATCCTCTTATGCTTCAACATGCAATAGCAAGAGTGACAGATAATCCAGCTGAATTAAGGAAGATGATAGAAAACGTGTCAGAGCAAACTAAGGAATTATCCAATCAGCAAGATATGATGTAAGAAAGTATTGAAAAAGGTATGTCTCTTGAAGATCAGATTAAATTTTACAGAAGACAAGCTAGGGGAAAAATAAATGATGAATATTATGAATTTATTAAAAAATATTTGAAAAATGAAAAACTAGACGATCTTGAGAGCATTAGAAAATGGAAAGAAGATGATTTCAATAAACTGATGGGTATTGCAAGAAAACTAGACTATGATCTTATGAACGCTGAAATAGAAATTAGATATGTTAAAGAGGAAAAAGAAATAATACCTCTGTTAGATAAAATGAGAGACGGAATTATTGCTGATACTTTGTTTTCAGTAGCATATCAGTACAGAACTATAGAAAAAGATTACAGTAAAGGTTGGACTTTCAAAAGATTATTCGATCAATATGAACCTAATCGAGATAAAAGATTATTAGAGGAAAGAGGAATCACCGGATCTGGCGTTAAAGTATTTACATCAAACGCAGATATAGTTGACAGACTATTGCTACTAATATCATCTAAAGAAGCGGGTAATGAAAGCACCGAAATCAACAACGAAATTATTGATATACTAGATCATCTCGTCCAAGTATGAAATTTTACATAAAGATCTTATATAATGTCCACAACATTGTTACTTGATTCCTCGCAAACAACGAGTGACATCGCACTTTTCTGTCTATTATAATCCGCCAATAACACTGGATCCGAACAAACAGTACGAAATCGGATTAATGTCTGCCACAGTATGACATTCTATGGGTAACGTAAAAACTGGAGTAAATGATGACTTTACATTTGGAACTTTAACTAGAGCAGCTGCGTGGATAATATGTAAAATTCCCCAAGGAGCTTATAATGTCACTGATCTAAATAAAGTAGTAAAGGAACGTATAACGAGAAATAATGGTGTCGCTGACAAGTTTGAGCTGGTTTCGAACTATAATACGCTACGAGATAGAATTACATTAAAAAATAATCTGATGATCGATTTTTCATCAGCAACTAGTATTGCGTCGCCGTTAGGATTTGCTCGCAAACAATACGGATCAACCACAGAACAAACTATAACATATGACGGTGACCTGCCAGTAAACATAACTTACGTAAATACAATATTGATTAATTGTTCTATCGCATTGGGGTCTTACTCAGCTAGAGGTAGCCAGGGTCAAACGATTTACAGTTTTTCACCCGATGTCCCACCAGGGTCACGAATGCAAATTACTCCTCGACAAATAATATATTGTCCAGTTACTCCTGAAAATAAAATAACGAGTATAACAATGCAACTAACAGACCAATCGGGTAGACAAATAGACCTTAACAACGAAGTTGTTACCTATTACTTGCACCTACGCGCAACAACGTAGTTGTCGGCGTAAATTTTTGTACAACCTCCTTGATACAAGATGAGAGAAAGAAAAAAAAGTTTACAGAAGAAAAATCATAGGAGGACTTATGAAATATATTTACTAAAATTATTGAAAATGTTCCAGGAATTGCGCGTAAAGTTGCGTCAATTGCATTTGACGCAGGTAAAGCTTTTATGCCTGGGGCTGCATCTGCCGCTGGAACTGGGGTGGGACAAAAAGTTGCTGATAAAATTAAAGGCAATCCACCTTCAAAAGCAGATATTGAACGAGCAGTATCGGATATTGCACCAACAGCAGAAACAGAACGAGCTATGATAGTTACCACAAAAAATTATTATTACCAAGCGGTGAAAATGTAATACGTAAACTTGTAGCGAAAACAAGAATAACTCCTGCTGCATTTTAGTCCATCGTTGCAGTTTTGTGTGCCAAAATAAAATAAAATGTCTGTCAAAACTTATCTCGATCTTACCGAAGAACATGATACCAACGACGTAGTAACGGAATTCGAGTACGTTGAGTACCTGGATGAAAACTCGAACGATCTAGATAAAGCTGGTGTTAGAACTTTTAATACACGTGACGAGGACATGTTTCTGTTACCGCACAAGGCAGTATTAGAAGTGCGTGGTCAGTTGTTAACTGCAATAGGCGGTGATATTGCAGCTGGTGCAGAAATTGCACTTGTCAATAACGGTTGGAGTTTATTTAAAAGCGCACTGTATCAGCTGGCCAATCAGACCGTAGAAGATATTTCAATGCATTTACCTATAGCGAGTACGATACTCAATATTGTCTCATTCAGTGATGATTACTTGAGATCTGTGGCCACAAATATGATGTGGTTTAAGGATACCGGATTTGGGACAGCTGTTCCAAGCGAGTTCCGTACTGGTGCTGGTAATCCTGCTCCAGATAACAATAATCTAATCGCCAATCCAGCTGCTAATGATGCAGCCGCAATAGATGATTCAATAAGATCAACGGTCACAAGAATACGACGACAGCAGTATAACGAGGGATATGCTAAACGAAAAGCATTTGGTGCAGAATCTCGCCAAATAACAATGATGCTTCCATTAAGCACAATCTTTGGATTTTGCCGTGATTACAACAAAGTTTTTCGCGGACTAAAACATGCGCTTATTTTAGATCGGGCGGATCAAAACAATTGTATAATGCACGACGATGGAGTGGCTGAAGGTCAGTTTGCTATTACAAGACTAGCGCTGTGGATATCACGAACTGTTCCGATTGTAGCTAAAGAGATGGAAGTCGAATCACAATTGACTAATTATACGAAAAAGATACATTTCCAGCAAAACAGAATTTATCAAACAGCTATTCCTAATGCAATTGATTACACATGGCGTGTTACAATACGTCAAGCGAACAATTACCTCGACATTTGTTCGTTGTATTTCAACGACAAACACGCCGTAATGACCAAGAAATGAACAACTGTGTATTCGATAACCCAGATGTCAGACGAATCTTTGTTAGAATAAATTCTAGACAGTATCCCGAACGCGCAATCGAATGTAAGTTTACTGTAGATGCCACCAGAAACATATCTCGGCCGTATATGTATCTTATGGAAGCTATACAAAAATACCAGGACGCAGACAGTGGGTCTCAAATATCAGTAGAGGAATTTCGATCACTATATCCTATCTTCTATTTTGACGTTTCAAAACAATCTGAACAAACTATCAAATCAGCTGCTGATATTGAAGTTACCTGGAGGCTTGGCAGGATGCCAGATGAACAGTATAACGTGTACGCGCTAATTGTCAGTGATCGAGTTTTAACAATCGACGCGCCCAAAGGAAAAATGACTGTAAAAGTATAATTTGTGTGACGAACAAGTATAAATAATGAAAGTTATCAGCAGCAGTTGCCAAACGTAATTCTGTTTCTTTAATGATGTCTCCGACGACTCCGTCGTTGACAAAGTCTCCGACGACTGCAGTAAAAGTAATGTTAACTCAACAGCAAATCAAAAAAACTGGATAGAGGAAAACCGTTTGTGTTGAAATTATCTAATGTGCAAATAAAAGCTATGGCGGTCGGCGGTGCATTTCTCGGACCAGCATTTTATGCAATAATACCTAAAATACTGCTAACACTAGGAACATTAGGCCTGGCAGCCGCTTCTGGGGCAGTATCAGGTGCAACGAAAAAACGGTGTCCGGCTATGGTATTACAAAAAATCTATCGTCGGTGACTTTGTCACTGTAGTTTTATGTAACAATAAGAACTAAAATGCCAGCTAAAAAACCGTTAACAACTAAAAAAAAAAAAAGGAAACAAAGCGTCCTCCAGCACCAAGGAAAACAGTCAACGAGGGCAGCAAAACTGGGAGGAATCATTCCTTTCGCTCCACTTTTAGCAGGGTTAGCAGGAAGTCTAATTCCGAATTTGTTAGGGATAGGACGTGGAATGACATTACCAGAAACCAGACGCCGCTGACTAGGTCGTTGCCGTTGAATAATTTTGATGCAATTGAAAAATTGAATGACATTGTGGAATTTCGTGGAGTATATTCTAAAGACGAATTAGATAATGTACCAGCAGGTGGTTCGTGCGTAGTCAATATACAAGACTTCAATGACGGATCTGGCACACATTGGGTAGCTATTTACGATAACAATTATTTTGATACGTTCGGACTTCCTCCAAGCGATCTTATAAAAAAATATATTTTTAAGAAATTTCAAAAAATATGTTATTCGTCTAATCAGCTACAATCAATTGGGACAACCTCTTGTGGTTATTATTGTATTATGTTTCTTCGGCAGATGTCCCAATCCTCTGATTTTCTAAAGTTTATTTCGCAATTCGATAGGTTTCCTAGTAAAAACAATGATGGCCTAGCAATAAATTTTGTGTGACAATCAAGTATAACAATGTCGCAAACGTATTGCTTAAAATTCAAAACTAAAACAGAGAATAGCAATGAGACAACGGAAAAAAAACAAAAAATAATAGAACAATGTTAAAAAGTGTTTGTGCTGTTTATGGTTGAAAGAAAAGTATGTTTCTGAAATCAGTAACTGGAGCTGAAGCATGTGACAAAGTTATTTTACTACACGACTGAAAGTTATTCTGAAAAAATATTTATAACAAAAAAATTATTATTATAAATCAGCAAAATAATTTTTATAAATCTGAAAAAATAATTTTAATAAATCTGAAAATTTTTTTATATTATAAATAAGAAAATAATTTTTATAAATCTGAAAAAAATTTATTATTATAAATCAGAAGTATAATTTTTATAAATCTGAAGAAAAAATATTATAAATCAGAAAAATAATTTTTATAAATCTGAAAAATATTTTTTATAAATCTGAAGAAAAAATATTATTAGAAATCTGAAAAAATAATTTTCATAAATCTGAAGAAAAAATATTATTATAAATCTGAAGAAAAAATATTATTTTAAATCAGAAAAATAAATTTTATAAGTCTGAAATTTTTTTATAAATCTGAAGAAAAACTATTATTATTATAAATCTGAAAAAATAATTTTATAAATCTGAAGAATAAATATTATTGTTATAAATCTGAAATAATAATTTTTATAAATCTGAAGAAAAAATGTTAATATAAATCGAAAAAATAATTTTTATAAATCTGAAGAAAAAAAGTATTCTTATAAATCTGAAAAAATAATTTTTATAAATCTGAAAAAAAATTATTATTATAAATCAGAAAAATAATTGTATAAATCTGAAGAAAAAAATATTATTATAAATCAGAAAAATAATTTTTATAAATCTGAATGTTTTTTTTTTATAAATCTGAAGACAAAATATAAGTATTATGAATTTGAAAAAATGTATAATTATAAATCAGAAAAATATTTTTATAAATCTGAAGAAAAAATATTATTATTATAAATCTGAAAAAAATAATTTTTATAAATCTGAAGAAAAAATATTATTATTATAAATCTGAAAAAATAATTTTAAAAATCTGAAAAAAAATATTATTATTATAAATCTGAAAAAATAATTTTTATAAACCTGAAGAAAAAATATTATTATAAATCTGAAAAGATTTGTCAGTTATAAAATATATAATGAAATGTGATTGTGATTGTGATAGAGATCTTTACATAGAACAAGATAAAATCTTTACATACTGTCAGAAACGCATCAACAGAGACATAATTGGCAGCTTAATTGATATTCATAAAATTTTGGAAAATTGCCGAAACCAAAAGGAGGGTGGACATTGCCACTTCGCAAATACACAGGGCCGAACAATCCTCTTGATAAACAACTTGATGAAACGATAATCCATTACCTGGACAAGAGCCTCACAATCAAGTTGATGCAATAGCAATGCGTCATGATATCTGTTATCGGGATCATGAACAAGATAAGGCTGACTGTGATAAAGTAATGCTAGATCAACTTCGTGATATGAAACCGGTAAATATGATAGAAAGCTGGTGCAGGGTTTTATTGGAGCAAAATATAAATTAGGTCTCGGTAGGTATGATATCTTACATCAGAGCTACAGAAACCTAAAAAAACGTTTCCACGACGTAAGGTTGTCGCAAATGCCATTGATGATACCTGGGCGATAGATTTAGTAGATGTCTCAAATCTTGCTCAATTTAATGACAGTAAAAAATACTTTTTTAACGTCATTGATGTTTTTAGTAAGTATGCGTTTAGTATACCCGTTTCGGATAAAACAGGGACATCGATGACCAGTGAGCTAGCGCAAATAATAACAAGCACAGAAAGAAAACCAAATAAAATTTGGACCGATCACGGAGCAGAGTTTTTTAATAAAAAATTTGAGGAGTTTTTGGAACAAAATAACATAAGAAAGTATGTTACAGGAAACGAAGGAAAAAGCGTTATCGTTGAAAGATTTAATCGTACACTGAACTTATACATAAACATTTAACAGCCAAAAACACAAACAGATATGTTGACGATCTTCCGCAGATGGTTGACAAATATAATAACGCAAAACATCGAACCACTAAAATGTCACCAAACGACGCAATTAAAAATCCGATATTAGCAAATGAAAACATGTACCGCAGACACAAATTTAAGGTAGGTGATAGAGTTCGAATTTCTCGGACAAAAAAGGTGTTTGAAAAAAGTTTTCCTCCATACTGGAGCGAAGAAGTGTTTGTTATTGATAAAGTTTTACTTACGATACCGGTGACTTATGCGTTAAAGGATCTTACATGGTAACCGGTAATTGGTAGTTTTTACGAGCAGGTACTACAGAAAACTGAACCAGATATATTTGTTATTGAAAAAATTATCAGAAAGCGCGGCAACAAAAGTCTTGTCAAGTGGAGAGGATATAGCGATAAATTTAATAGTTGGGTACCAGCTAAACAAATAATTAACACCGAGAAATAATGTTGTTATAAATTTCCTCGTATTACGTTTGACAGATTTGCATCTTACAGGCTTACATAACGATATTAGATATTGTCTCCGATCATCAGAAATCGTCATTAAGTTAAATATCTTAGCAAATATGAAATCGAATTTTATGTTCTTTTATTGGTCAGCTATTTTCGTGTTTAAGAAAGGTTTTATCGGCTGCCAAAATAACTGATTCTCATCTCTCGAAAACTTAAATTTTTTTTTAGCAATATGATACTTAACATTATATCGTCCAGTAGTCTGTCTGCTGTAATTTTTCTTGTTAATTACAATCTCGTCTTGTTCGTCGTCATTGTTCTACAATAGCCAGCAGATATTTCTGATTTTGGTATAAAATTATCATCAACTACCTTGTCGTCGACGACCTTGTCGTCCGCGTAAATATCAGCAAGCCGTTTTAACAGGTTTATGATATAATATATGTTTTTATCTAATTTATATAATAGAATGACTGACGAAATAAAATATCATCATAAAGTTAATATATTAAATTACGGAGAACTAGCCACGGCAGTTAGAAAATGTTTGTTGGGCTATAGTGATTATTCTGTTGACGTTAATGTCATGCAAGGTGACTCTGATGAAATACTTCTAACAGCAGCAGAAAAAAACCTTAATGATAGCGCATTTATAACACTAAAATTTGATAAAGATGATATCCTGATGTTTGTGCATAATTGATAACTAAAACAGAATTAAGAAACATATTTGAAAATAAACCTGTCAAAGGTTGACACTGACGTTGCTGATTTGTATATATTATATGCAACAAATTTTCCTGCACGAGGATTAATTTTATGATATTTTGCGGCAGCTGTTATTGAATTAAATTTTTTTTTCTTCTCCAGTTTCTATATTTACTGATATAATTGGTTTTGGGTCTTTAAAATTGGAACCATCAGAATTGGCTCCTCTTTTGGTGCTTTCTTTTGGTGTAACTAAATCTAAATTGTCAATCCTATTGACTGTTTTGATGCTGTTGATGTGATCTATAACTAAACCATTAGGTATTGGTCCGTTAAATGTTTCATAAATAAACTTATTTGATAGATAACGAACTTAATCAGTTTTAATACCACGTACCATCACATCTAAATAACCAAATTTGTCTATACATCCAACAACATTTTTGTTTGTTTATTTCGTATAATCCCACGATCATCAGCCTCATACAAATCAAATACTGGATACGGTTGATATTCGTCCTGCAAAGACAAGTTTTCAGTGCTGTCATCAGTAACAACACCGTTAACATGATATACACGTTGTCCTTCTAGAATTTCATCACGTGTAAATAAAATCTTTCTTAAACATCTCAACTCGTTCAGTATTATCTCCCTTTACTGAGATTTTAATTCCAGCTGGCGTTGCTTTACCAAAAGGTTGTCTGTATTTAACACAAATCAGCAAACCAAGTGCATTTCCTGCGTATAAGTTGTACTTAGGGTGTACGTGATATTCTGCTGTCATATTTTCTGCCATTATTCTTTTAAGAAATTTATATCTCTAATTGAAAAATAAAAAACCAATTAGAGACATAAAATATGATATTATATTATATAACAATGCTGAAGTTACGTGATATAGATAAAATGAGTCTTATGGGGAAACCTACAAAAATAGCGACCGCTTTTACCGGATTTGACAACAGCTATCGGTTTGATAAAGAAATCGTACTTGTAAATTTTACTGCAACTGATCTTCTTCATTTGTTAGAACCAACCGTAAAATATGAACCTGAGAAACACAAGGGCTTAAAAATACTGGTGCAGTATCACGTTATATTTTCAAAGCTGCTTGTAACAGACAAATGGACAGACAAGGATTTTTCAGACCCTTACATTAACGCAAAATCGAGACGTGTTTTGATTAGAACTAATCTGCGTTTGCTAGCCGAAGAAATAAATCAGGAAATTTGGAAAAAGATAGAAGAATTTACTGAACTAGGTTCTGGCTGGAAGTTTGAAATGATTTCTGAGATTTTATTTCACACAATGAAATATAACATATTACGCGGTAGCTCATATGTTGACTTACCACAAAAATAAAAAAATAAGAAATGTTGTATAAATGTAAAGAACTTTGATCGTAAATGTTTTCAGTGGGCTATTCTTTCTGCAATATTTCCATCAAAAGAACACTCCGATCGCGTTGACAAATGATTTGCTCACGTCTCAAAATTAAATTTTACTGGTAATGACTTCCTCGTTGCAGCAAATCAAATACGAAAGTTTGAAAAGCAAAATAATATTTCAGTTAACGTATTTGGTCTTGACGAGCGTGAAAACGTTTATCCGAGATATATTTCAGGAAAAGCCTCGCAATCGACAATAAACTTGCTGTTTTACTAAAATCATTACGTTTGGATCAAAAACTTTTAGCAGACTCGTTGGTAGACAGTATAACAAGTATAAAAATAAAAAGTATTTCAGTTATTGTTGTTTGCACAGTTACTCTGACAATGAAAAATTACAGAAGCATCTGCAGTATTGTAATGATGTACAACAAATAACAATGCCGTCTAAAGATAATAATTTGTTACAATTTGTCAATCATAATCACAAGCTAAAAATTCCTTTCGTGTTATACGTCGACTTCGAGTGTTTGCTACAGCCTGTGCTTGGCGCTGAAAATAATCCTAATCAGTCTAGTACGAGAAAACTTCAAAATCATATTCCATGCGGAGTAGCGTATAAGGTAGTATGTTGTGCTAATTCGAGTTTACCAAAGCCAATTAAATTATATCGTGGTAAGGATTCGGCTGTTTGGCTTCTCAAGCAGTTGATTGACGAAGTTGATGATATACTTAAACACTTAAAACGAATTGTTCCAATGACAACGTTAACAGCCCAGCAGAAATATGATCACGAACAAGCTGAATTTTGTCACATTTGTGAAAAAGTCTTTGACTCTCCTGATAATAAAAAGTACGTGACCATTGTCATCTAACTGGACAATATCGTGGAGCGGCTCATGATAAATATAATTTAAAGTTTCACGCTCCGGATTTCATTCCAGTTGTTCTTCATAATTTCAGAGGATATGATGGCCATATTATAATAGAAGCTTTTGGCAATCCTGAAATAAAGTCTCGTTTAAAACTCGATAATGTAATCAAATGCATTCCAAATAATTTTGAAAAGTATATGTCGGTTACACTAGGTAAGTTGCATTTTATTGACAGCCTGCAGTTTATGGCAGCATCGTTAGAAGAGCTAGTTAAAGGTTGTAGCGAGTTTTATAACCTACGAGACTGTTTTGGAGATAAATTTAATGTACTGGCAAAAAAGGAGTATTTCCGCATGAGTATTTAGATGATTGGAACAAATTTGATGACATCAATTTACCTGATAAAGATAAATTTTATTCGCAACTAAAAAATGAAAATATAACTGATGACGAGTATAAGTACGCACAAGATATTTGGAGAGAATTCGATTGCAAGACGTTTGGCGATAATAAATGATTTGTACTTGAAAATGATGTATTATTGCTGGCGGACGTATTTGAAAGTTTTCGAAAAGTGAGTTATAACAATTACGAACTTGATCCTTGTTGGTATTACCCTTCTCCTGGGTTGTCTTGGGATGCTTGTTAAAGTTTAGTAGAGTAAAGGTAGAGTTACTAACAGACGTTGACGTGTTTAACTTTATCGAGAAAGGTATTAGAGGTGGTATTAGCGTGATAAAAAAAAGTGTTCGAAAGCAAATAACAAATATATGAGCGAGTACGACCCTGATCTTCCATCGAAGTATATAATTTATCTAGATTGTAATAACTTATATGGTAGTAAAAATGAGCGAATCAATGCCATTTGGTGGATTTGGATTACGACGGACCAGTTTCTGGCGGGGACAGAAAAAAGATACCTGATGATGTCTTCTATTTCGTTGAAGTTGATCTCGACTATCCTGTTTCGTTACATGGTTTACACAACGATTATCCGTTTTGTGCAGAGTCAATGATAATAGACTATAGTTTGTTATATCAAGAACAACAAGCAATAGCATCACCAAAACAAGATTCTAAGGTAAAAAATACTAGTCTCAAATTTACTTGACAAGAGAAATTATGTTTTGCATTATAGAGTTTAAAAACAAGCAATAGACGCTGGACTTGTGCTGAGGAAAGTTCATCGTGTGCTAAAATTTAATCAGTCGCCGCGGATGAGAGGTTATATTTACTCAAAGACTTCCAGGAGAGCTCTAGCTAAAACTGATTTCGAGAAATACTTCTTTAAACTTATGAACAACTCCGTCTTTGGTAAGACCATGGAGAATATTAGAAGACGGATAAACATCGAACTAGTTATTGATATTAACCGCCGAAACAAACTTGTATCAAACGATGATTTTGTCAGCATGAAAATTTTTAATGAAAATCTTGTCGCAATACAGCGACGGAAAACAAATCTAAAACTAAATCAGCCGATTTATGTTGGAACTTCTGTGTTAGATTTGTCGAAGTGGCTGATGTACGATTTTCATTACAAATTTGTCAAAAAGCAGTGGCCGTCAAGTAGATTGTTGTTTACCGATACTGACTCGCTCGTTTATGAAATCGAGTATAAGGACGGCTATCAAAATATTTTTGATAACCAACATCTGTTTGATCTCTCCGATTACCCTCGCGATAGTAAATTTTATGATGACACAAATAAAAAGGTTATTGGTAAATTTTAGGATGAAATGAACTCGCATGTCATCAAATACTTTATCGGATTGCGTAGCAAAATGTACGCCGTGTTGTTCGACAATAATAAAATAACATAAAAGCAAAATGTTTGCCTCGCGATTTTGTTAAAACGTTTATGGGATTTGATGATTACAAGTACGCGCTTGACGGCGGCGTTAGTTATATAAGAGCAATGGCTATTCGAACAAATCGTCATAAACTTGAAACAGATGTTATTATCAAACGCGGTTTAAGTAATTATGATGACAAACGTTACTGCGAAAACGGAGTAGATACGTTTGCACTTGGGTACCGTCGCGGTGACAGATTTATACTTGACATTATATTTGATAACTAGGGTATGAAATTTTATCTAAACTTCAGAAATAAGGTTTGAAAATTTCACAGTGACAAATAGCATCAACAGCAAAATCAAATATCTAATGATAGACGGAAAACAGTTGACAGTTGAAATTAACAATGAAATATCAGGAGTATGTTTTAGTAATCGTGACAAGCCAAAACTTTTGCTCATCAAATCTGATAACAGCGAGTATTTGAATTATCTCGAAAAATTAAACCGTGAGTTATCAAAGGGATTTAATAATTTTCATAATCCAATCAGTCAAGAAAAGTAAACAACTTACCATTGACCTCGATCGCTCGAAAGTATATTTCATTGATAAAAAAATCCTCTTAACAAACTACAAATAAAAGATTTATTCGAATGTCATCATTGTGGAAGCGGTAGAATAAAGTTTAGTCTTTATTACCACGATGATGAAATATTTTTAATATCTGGAGTTGAAACATTAATAATTGGTGATGAGGTATGAAATTTTATCTAAACTCCTTGATATAATTTATTTGTCAGAAGTAGAGGAAGACAAGGATTATAGATCAGAGTTCCTAAAACCCTTCCAAACAAGTTCGGTCGTCGAATATTTTGTCATATGAGAAAGTTCTCAAAAGATGATGACGATGATGATGATTTATCATATGTTTTTGTCATCAATAAGATAGTTATCATGAGGTGTTGAGGATGTGGTCGATCCGAGCCTGATTGGAAGGGTTTTAGGGTCTCTGGTCTAGAATCCTTGTTTTCCTCTACTACTTGCAACCGATGGGCCTAACGAAATACATCATCAGTTTCTGAAATAACTTCTGGAACTATCATTAATCTCTCTTGTGGGAATTCACAATGGATTATTGACAACTGGTTATATACCCACAATTTGGAAAGAAGCTACTGTAATAACAGTCACAAACCAAGTATGGATAACACAAATCCTACTAGCTTCCGTCCCATTACTTTGACGAGTGTGCGTGTGTGTGTTTTGCTATACTTGCGAGAACCTGAGTTTGAATGCACACAAACATCTTGAGGAGGTGACGACATTGTGAGGACTTACACACCAGTCCTCGAAATGATTCATCGGCAAATGGTTGAGAAGGATCATATTAGATGAACTACGTGTTATTGTGATAGTCCTCACAAAGTCGGTAATGTCTGACAGTGAGTTACACTCCGTGTGTATAGTTTACACAATTTGCAGTCTTCCTTGGGCTGTAGACTGGTGTGCAAACGCTTAGCCAATCAGAAGGCGTGTGACTTCTGATTGTTTGTCATCCAATCAGAACATCGCTTCTGTGCAGTGTCACTGTAAATTTCGTATACCTATAAATACGACTCATAAAAATAACTATTAGTATTATTAGTGATTTAAAAAGAATAATTTTGTAATAATGGTAAACTGGTGATACCAGCAAAAAGTGCAATATTTTAAGCCCGGTGAGACTGATATCGTGCGGTGTTTTTGGCGCGTGATTTGGTGTGTACATGGATTTTATTGCTTCGAGACTTAATGCGCCTGAGATCTAATTCTTGGAAGATGGCAAGACCTACTCGATCAAACTGGTAAGACACAAAAAGATTCTTTAGGCCTATATAGTTATTTATTATATTCGTCCAAAACAGCTGTCCGTTCTTTTATTTGTTATCATCTGTGACAACTTGCTTGTGTCCCGTTCCACCAATGACCTTGATGCACCAGGCCTCGTATCACTGCTTATATTTAACTATCAGTCATACACATAGTATAAAATAATATTATGACTGACCGTTACATTGTAAGCAACAATAAGAGCCCCTGTGTGAAGGTCTTGATTATTATATTCCCATGTCACAAACAGTTCACATTGATGTCATAAGAGAGGGTTAACGAAGAAGTGGATCACTTCTCTCTCTCTCTCTCTCTCTCTCTCTCTCTCTCTCTCTCTCTCTCTCTCTTCCATTTCCTTTTCAGCTTCATTGTTGAGACAGAAGCAGAGCAAAATGAACTTTATAGTACAAGAAGAATATTGTGCTTTTGTTGTTTTTTCTGGGGTTTTTTTATTCCAAAAAAGAACGAAAAAGAAAAAGAAAATTAAAAAAAAGTCAAATAGGCAAGGAAAGGAAAATGGAATAACTCAGTATCAGTACCTGATACCCTCGAAAAGTAAATGGTTGGTCCCTTTCAAGCTAGTACAGTTCTCTTGACGATGCAGTATATGTCACAACAGAAGATAAGGCCCTGTACATGACAGGCTCGTTGATAAACAAACTTTTATATCTCTTTTCTTACATGAATAAAGAAATTACACTGCTTGTTAAATCCACGGGAAAGGCACATTTGTAGTTGTCATTCTTTTCTTTTGCGTGATTCGACATTGTAAATATAGGAAGCAGACAACATAGTATTTTCCTTCTATGTGCGTACATATGTAGTTGTGCATATACTCCTTCGCTGAAAATGGACTTATCCAGGAACCAGAAATGATTGACAAGCATGGTGTTCTTTTAAACTGAAAACTTTATTTGAAGTGAAACATGCAGATGATAACTGTTAGGCCCCCCCCCCCCTCTGGGCATAATCAGGTTTGAAATTATAAATCAATAAATGAACTGATTAAGTTCTGAGCATCTTTGATCTCATTTGTGCTTGTGTTTTTTAAATTGGAAGGGGTGGGTGGGTACCAATAAACGGGGAGGTATATTCAGACTATAGTTTAAGCTCGATTTAGTGGAACTTAATGTTGTTACTGAATGGGATGGAATGGGATGGCCATGTCAACACGTGATATGTCAGAGCACTTTTCACATCAACACATATATTCCTGCTGAAAATTAATTCTCAAGTTTGGAAAACTGCATATTGCTATTTATACCTCTACACTTGACACAAAGCCCTAACAAACTTTATTGTATTAGGGCTATTCCATAAATATATAAGAATGTCAGCAGCAACTGGCTATGAGTCAGCTGCGAGACTGCAACTATAATTAACAGCCACCATATTGCTTACATCAACATACAGTGTTGACAACAGCTTTCTTGGGCAACTAAGTCTGTTGTAATATTTATTTCACTGATGTTTTGTTACATTGATACAGAGCTATGGACTTATACAAGTGCTATTTTCTACGGTTAATAGTTGGCCCAGACTGGACATCAGAAGACGACACTCTCCTGTGCCATAAATATATGGTTCCCACATACAAATCTTCGTGAAAT
The DNA here is from genome assembly GCA_016617855.1 of Megalonaias nervosa. Lineage (NCBI taxonomy): Eukaryota > Metazoa > Mollusca > Bivalvia > Unionida > Unionidae > Megalonaias > Megalonaias nervosa. Next base: position 23,065 of record JAECUM010045990.1, read on the forward strand.
CATCCATAAATATATGGCTCCCAAACTACCCTAGTTAAGATTTGTCGCACTTCGCACCTTCACACAAGTCTACTATTCCCTGTGCCACAGTTGTAACATATGCTCCAGTATCAAACAGTGTTTTAGAGTAACAACAGTAGTACATAGAAAACTCAGATTTACAGGGAAAATGCGACAAAAAACTCACTTGTGCATTCCTAGAGTTTTTCTTATATTTATTATGATTTTGATTGGTGGAGAGATTTTGCCTCAAAAGCAAAATTAATAAAATTTGGGAAAAATGATGGTATTATAATAAACTCGCTTACTTGTTAGTAAAAATATAGCTTGTTAGATTTAGCTTGTAACCAGTTTTTAAAAAAATAATGACCAATGTGAATATGTATCCATCATAACTCATTTCTCGAAAGGTGCAGATAATTGTAGACATAGACAAAGTTACAGGAAAAGATTTTAATTTCAATTTATTATCATTCTTACCGTTATCTTCAAAAGAACTAAATTATATAAGTCAGATTAAGTTAAATATTAAGATTCTGTTAAAGGCGTATTGAAAATTTGCTTTTAAAGTAAAATTGCTTTTATCATCATCCAAGATCATAGTACTTTGACATGTAACAAATGTTGTTGTTGTTGTAGGGTTTAACGCCATTTTTCAGCACAAGATAGGCTATACGTGGCAGCCAGTATAACTGGTGGAGGAAGAACCCTGGAAAACCCCGGGAAGAACCACCGACCCAAGAGAAGCTACTGGCAAGCTTTCTCACGTATCCACATTAGCCTAGCCTGAGACTCAAACCCACATGGACGGAGGTGAGATGGCAGTGATCCGGAATGGTGAGCACTTTAAACTACTCAGACACGCGGGGCCCCTAAAACAAATGTAAATGATGCCGATAAAACTATGAAATGTATCATAAAAGTATTTGTTTCTTGTAAATATGCGCATATTACAGTAACAAAGAACCACCTGAAAAAATCGGTTACAACAGCTCCGCATGGAACTTTAGAATTCATTACAGTATTCTAAACAGTGTTACTGATGTAGGTGTCCACTGTCTATCACACTGCCATCACATATTTAGTAGCTGACTGTTTTAGGCAGAGGTTGGTTTGCCTCATCGAAATAGTTACGAAGGACTTTGATGAGATCTTTACTGATTCAAAACAGGATTATTCGTGAAATGGATTTTTATGGCAAATACATTTTTTGTCATTGAGATTCATTCTCTTAAGAACTGAGTTTTTGACTTCGGTCAAAACAGTGCATCATCAAAATGGAGTAGGACGATACTGTTATAGTATTTGCTGTTTTTCAGACCATGATTTTTGATGTATAAAGCACATTAATATAGCTGCAATATCGAAACTTATACAGCATACTGTTAGGAATGATTTAAATTACAGCCTTTGAGAAGACACAGATAAAATGAACTTGAGAATTTGGAATTAACTGACAAATGGCTCTTTAGTTTGGAAATCTATTGAGAACACTGCCTCTGTGTGCAAGGAGGGCATACCTTGTCAAAACAACAACATGATTGTTTCTAACTTGAGATTCCTTATTCATATTTCCGTAGAATTAAACGAATAGTGCATAGTTTTTATTACTTATGCAGTAATTAATGTATTATTATAACTAGCTTTATTTGAATCTTGAATTAAGTGGTCAGTAAAGAATTAAATTTTAGAGGCATTGGCTGCATTACTGTTTTAGAAATTAGAAATTAATGCTTGAATGATGGACTACTATAGTATTAATGTTGCTAACTGAGCAACATAACACTGGTACCCTTGTCCTACTATGTAAGATGTCTCCCCTGATATGTATAGTAGGATTAGGGGTGGTCATTGTTTTACTTCCTGAACAAACCGTGCTGGTGGCCTAGTGGTTAGAGCGTCTGCCTTGGATGCAGGAGATCGTGTGTTCGAACCCCGGCCGAGTCATACCAAAGACTTTTAGCAATGGTACTAGTAGCTGCCTCGCTTAGTACTCAGCATTAAGAGGTTAGTGCTAGCACTTATTGGCCTGGTGTCAGGATACTGTGATTGTAGGGCCGGCCTTAGGCTGGTTGGACCGATTTTAAGGTCAATATCATATAAAAGTTTTTAAGTTCAATATCATATAAAACTTGTTTGGAAGTTTATTTTCAAATGCCTTGTTCACAGGGGGCCCCCAACAGAATGATCCAAATCGGGCCGCACGTTTGCTAAGGCCAGTGCTGTGTGGCTGGGTGGGACAAGATGCTACATGTATGTAGCATGATGCCCCAGTGCTGGACATTGCCATAATCTGTCTCACTGCAGACATCATAGCGATGTGACTGAATTTTTTTTTAAAGCTACATTAAAAATTCAAAGTAAACACACACACACACACACACACACACACACACACACACACACACACACACACATTTCCTAAACAATTTCTGCTGCATACATGTTCCATTGTCTAATTGCTGTGGTCATACTGTAGTTAACATGACGCCTTTTTCCTCGTGGAAGCATATCCAGACAGTTGTTGTTGTTGTTGTTGTTGTTGTTGTTGTTGTTGTTTAATGCCATTTTTCAGCACAAGATAGGCTATACATGGTGGCCAGTATCATTGGTGGAGGAAGAACCCGGGAAAACCCTAGAGAGAACCACCGACCCACGAGAAGTTACTGGCAAGCTTTCTCACATGCCAACATTGGTCGAACCCGAGACTCGAACCCATGCAGACAGAGGTGAGATGGCAGTGATCCGTAACGGTGAGCACTTTAAACCGCTCGGGGCCCCATTTCCAGACAGAATCAAGTAGTTTAGTTTGTTTTTAAACTTTTTGACAACCAAAAGTTATTTGGCATTTTGTTAATAGAAAATTTACACTTAGCTCAAACATATTGGGCATATCTCTGCTTCCATAACTCATCAATCTACTGAAATGATGGTCAACACGTTTTCAAAATCAAAACTGCTTGATTTTATCTGTATGTACTTCTGTAAGGAGAAAGGCAGCAGAGTACATTTTGTGTGACTAACACAATTAGAATCAAATCTGAGCAGTTTTATCAATATGGGCTGTCTGCTATGAGAGATATTCCTGAAAACGTGTCCTTGTTGTTGACTGCCGATAGCTTGTGCTATAAACCAGTGATTGTTCAGGCAGTACATGGACCCTCCACCAGTATATATCAGGGGTGATGCCCTACATGGTATGACTGACTGGTACCCTAGTAGCAGCTTATTTTAATGTTTCTAACGTCTGTTGCACAGTAAAAACGTGAATGGGTTGTTGATACAACCAAAGACTGATCATACTGACTCCTTGGAAGATATCAACATTGCGCTTGATAAATGGTCCTTGAAATAATGAAATGATGTAAGGTACAAAGTTAAGGTATAGAATGTCATTCAGCTTGTTAAAATTCCAGTTAATTGGTTTAAATATGATTAGTTTGATTTTGATGACCTCATTTTGCATATTGCTCATTAATTGTTTGTTCCCATTGCAATCCAGAATTTCTCATTATTATTAAAACTAGCTGGAATGATGATGCTGTCATTGTGGTATCCAAAGTCTGTCCGATTATTCTGCATTGTTGTTTTGTCCTTTCATATGTCTTTTTGCTGATATTTAACCCAGATATGTATCATAGCTAGACAGAGTGTCATGTACAGAGAAACATTTTGTGTCTAATGTGTTTTATATATCTGATATATAGTTTTCTTAGCTTCAACAAATATAACGATGAAACTATATGCAAATACATATTATGGTTCACCATTTTCACATATCTGATAGGTCAGATCATAACAAGATATAAGACACATAGCAGGTCTGGTTACCTTGTTATTGCATTTGTGATAATGAAAACAATTGGCAGGTATCCAGTTCTTAAATTTTATTTAACAGAAAATCTATTTGAAGATTTATTCTTACAGATGTTATTGAAAACCATAAGGATGATGGTTCAGAGGAAGAAGAAGAAGAAAGAGATGTGTTACACGTCCATGCTCTTAAGATAAGTAACAGAAAAGAGTGAAAAGCAATAAGCTTTGTAATATTCAATAAATAATTTATTTCCCTAGAATACAAAGTGAAAATGTATTTAAAAGGAACTTATAGTATTATGCATTAAATCCCAAATAATCCTAGAATTACAGACACAAGTCCTAATAATTTAAAGCCCTGAATAAATTAAATCCAAAGCTGAGAGTGGTGATGTGTCTTTAGTAGCGTGTAGAGTGTTGACATTCCAAGTCTTTTGTTGAATCACAATAAGATCATTCCTGGTTCGAATTCACTATAAATTCCAGTGAATGTCTGTATCCAAGAATTTTATCAGAGCACTTTTGTATTTCCAGGGTAAATAATCACTTGAATTCAATAATTTGAAGTAAGAGATTCCATCCCGAAATAAAATACCGAACACAACTTATAATTTAACTTGAAAGTCCTAAATCGTAAAGCATGACTGAAAAATCCTCTCAGTTACAAGATTATTTATTTCGCTGCTTGATCCCAGGTCACTTTTAGCATTTTCCAAAAACAACCTAATACCTAATGAATAATAACCTTCTAGAATGATACTGATGTTTACAAAATAAAAATGTTACTTTTTGTTAGAAAGCAAAACCTGGACAATGTGAATTACACTAAGGGAATTTCAAAACGTAAACCCAGACCCAAATAAACATATTTACTTCTTCTGTTAATAATGATCCTGATACTGAACCCATACACATAGATACTATTTTAGCTATATATTATTTGTTTACAAAACAAAATGTAAAAATTGTCAATTCAGGTCAAGCAGGAGATGAACTCAATTTTGGACAAGGTCAAGTCCAACATAATTGTTACATTACAATAACACATAATGAAATACGAAATTTAAAAAAAAAAATAGCTAACAAACAATGCAAATTAAATTTACATAATAGCGGAATTTATGTAGGTAATTTATTAAACTTGATGCCCCTGGGGTTTAGCACTTGAAATAAATTGATGTGCAATGCTTTAAAAAAAAAACAACCCAAAACCCAGATGTGATCACAAAAACCACTAAGGCTGTGAATTCCTTTCTTGATGGTTACCACAAACAACCAATTTCAGGATCCCATGATAATCCGTATTAGAAAACGAGCACATGTATTATGGATATCCACTTAGTAATATTTATAAGTTGAAGTTACATGATTATAACATGTTATCTAAATGTATCATACTAGACCGCTTGGACCTTTTGTTGTTTCAAAATAATTATATTTCAGAGCATTAGAGCACCAGCAGAAATATATTGTTTTACAAATCACAAGTATTTCACATGAAAATAAAGAAATCACTGTTAATGCTAATGTCTGCACTTTCAAGATTGTTTTAAAAAAGTCGGTGATAACATTATCCCACTATATTAAACTGAGTTCATTTTATGTCAGATCTAATTATTCCAGTATATCTGAATCATATTTAGTTAATGGCACATTATTCCTTTATTGATTTGATGTGTTCCTAGAGATGTTAATAATTAAACTTGTTTACTTTCTTTTACTGGCTACAATTCATGTACTATATGTAATACTGTAATACTGAGGTTAAACATTTTACATAATATTTACTATGGTTGTAGATGATATTCATTGGTAGCTGTTGCTGTTAAAGCAGTTTATTAGTATGTTACAATAATATATTTGTCAGTATGAACTCAAGATCCTAATTTTAATGTTTCCTATTGTCAGTATTGGTTGCTTAGGGCTGTTCCATTTAAACATACATGGTACCCATGGAAGGCAGTTTTCTTTTAGAAAACTATATGCCAGAGTACTTTTATTTCACAAAGTTCATATTGAAAGAATAAGAAAATTTTAAATTGCATCTTTGGGTGAGTAACCACTTTAAACGTGCCTTCCCTGGGTTCATTGTATGTTTTAATCGAACAGGCCTTACATGGTAAACAGTTGAACAATTCCTGTTTAAAATGGTATTAATCTTTGGGGAATGTAAGATCTTAAAGTAAAAGGGATTTTGTTTAGGTTAAAACTGCAAGTCAAGTGTGAAAGCAAAAAAGAAGAAAATGACAAGAGTACCATGGTCTAAGGAGGAGAAGGCAGCTGTAGAAAGATAACTGGGACAGTTTATAAGAACTACTTCACTACAAGAAAAAGCAGAATGTAAAGAGGCAAAGAGGAAGGAACCTATTTTGGCAAGATGTCCATGAGCCAGATTAAAGTCTAATACAAATTCAAAATCTAAAGCTATGTTAAAGCTAAACAAAACTAGAACCTTTACATGCAAAATTCAAACAGATGATAAATATTTGCTGGCTTATAAGTTGATACTTTTGGATTAGCAAGTCTGGGCTTCATCTTATATTCCAAATCGACATGTATATGGATTATGTCATTCAAATTGTGTTATCGTTCATCGTGTAATTTTTTGTTATGTAAAAAAAAAAAATATGTTTCTTCCAAAGTATGGAAAATATTGTGTAAAATAATTATCCTTTTGGAAAGAGATTGCATACTGAATAAATTAGCACCCGACATTGAGAAGGATTTTAAAATGGATACATGATTTCCTATATTAAATTCATGTGCATTAGATGTAATTGTGCTAAAACAGTATGTACTAGTACTATATGTTGTTTTAATTTGATTACATATACGTGCATTAGAAAATGAATGCCAGTGACAAAGATAGTTATTTCATCGCATGTTTCTTCTTGCACCTTGTGATCAAATAAAATATGCCCTGATATGAGAACAATTATAATCTGTATTGTTAAATTAGTTGACAATAGTGATCATATTCCTGTACATAGGCACTGCTACATTCCATTATCAATTGATACCACTGTGCCAACAATTCCTTCTAGTTTTAATTATGATATCCATTGTCTCAAGAACAAAACAGCTTTGCAGTGTTATTTACATGCTAATTAAATACACTAATGCTTGAATCAAGTCATTCCAGTTAAAACCTGTTTGAGGTCAATGATCAGCAGACCAGATCAAATCGGGAAATGAGACTACCCATATGGTATTATGAATACGGTACCATGTAATACCAGGTGCTTACTCGTGCAAGTTTCTCAACCAGTGACACTGTTTGTACTCAACGGCAGAAATGTCATTCAGACTAACAACTAGCATGAGCAAAGATGAAAACCATATGCCATATGACTATGGGAAGTGTACATGAACTTATTCTTATTTGTTGGCAAAAGGAGATGTCATTGTGCATACAAAGAAAATTACACAATATGATTCAGTGTTCATTTTTGGGATTTGACCTAAATGGAGTCTATATGGATATAAATATCGTGAATATTTAAATCTGAAACTGAAGGATTATGGCATGTATTTTATTAGTTTACATTTACTGTTAATTTATTACTGTTTTCTCTTTCATAAAAGCTGCAGATCAACAGGGCAGTAATGTACAAAATAGTATGAAATGCGATGGAATGCACATGCCTCTCTCATCAAAACAGAACTCTGGAAAAGACATTTTAGTATCAGTGATGCAATTTCCCTGTAATCTGAAATACATAATATTAATATGCCTGAAAATAAGTTGCTAAAGTTCATTTCACACAGCATTGCGAATTTTAACCTATCTGTAAATCATTAACTTTTCAGGTCATCTGTAGCTAAAAGTAGCTAATTTGTTTTTAAATATTACGTATGAAACAAGTTAGGTACTTTTAGCTACAATTTGGTGAAGATCTGCGAATTTATGGAAAATTCACGATGCTATGTGGAACAAACAGTAGTAAAAATACAAGGCATTGCTCTTTCCTTGTCTTATACTCAGCATCTACTTTTATATGGATGAAGGATGGAAACTGTACAAAATGTGCAAATTCGACTTAAACTTGACAGTGACGTATAGGCTGATAAATAGGGTAGATTTTCTAGTTGTGATTACAGTGTGTTCTTAGATTTCGTTTTAGTAATTCGATTAGTTTGCATTCAGGCCAAGAAAGTTTAAATTTGTGTTCAGATTTATAGTTTTGTTATTTGTACACTTTCATATTTTTGTTAAGCAAATATATTTTCTGTCAGTGAAGTAGTTCTTATATATTTGTCATTCATTAAACAAATATTGAGAGTATTACCATGTTTCAAAAATGTAAATTTGAATATTTCCATCAGAAAATAGTGTTGTCTCTGAAGTCAAGAATATTTCAGTATAATTATGCAGTACGGTTGTATAACATGCTGTTTAAATTTTGCTTCTTTTTACAAATATGCTCTTCCTGCACATATTTTACATATTAGTTTTAAAGAATTTTGCATTTTAATTTCTTTATCCATAGTAGATTAAGCTATGTATACTTTGGTAAGATATATACAGCAGTTTTGATATGGTACATTGCATACTTTAAATGCAAGTCTAGTACAGTTTTATTGCTCCACCTGAAGTTTGTCTGAATATTCTGAAGGCAAAACTTATTAAACATCTTTCAGATGAATCTGTTTATGCAGCTGTTCTGTTTGTCAGACGTTTAAAATGTCAATCAATGAGATTATGTCACATCTATATTCTTGACTTGTATTTTAGCATGTGTTTTAGTGTGCTCAAAGTTCCGCTGCCAACTTCTCATTTTTATAAGTCTTTTTGGACTTAAGGGTAAAAAAATCTAATTGGAATTATAGCACAGATAACTTAAATTTTGTTTGTTTCTTTCTCTGAATAAGTAAAGATTAAATTATTTGAATTACTCAATACATTTACACTTTACAAAGGAAATTGTCTTGCTTTATGTTCCTTCCAATAACAAATTCACAGTTTGACGTTTCATCAGGTTTGAAAGGAACTACCTTATCTGATTATAATAGAGATTGTTCATGCAGACAGTAAAGATAACTAAGATGGTGTTTTCATGTAACAATGCAGTAGTATTGCATATGTCTTCCTGTGATGCCATATTTTGTCAAGACTCCTCCACCTTAGATGGAAGTTGATGTAATTTCGTTCATCTGGCAACCCCCTAGATTACCCTCAATGTTGCAGTTTTTTAATTTCTTTTACTTTAATACCATTGTAACCAACATTCTGAATATTGTTCATGAGTGGACTCAACATGCAGGTTGTGGCCAGCTTCTTGTATTTATTCAACAATGACATACAAATTGACTGAAATTAATTTCTTTGGGTTGCATCTTTTATATTAAACATTTTTGTGGAGATGATGATTATAGTTATTTACCGTATGCAGTTAAATATGTGTCACATTCATACATGCTTATCTGGACGGCTTAATTAAATTATAATGCAATTTAATCATTTAATCTTTTTCTTTTTCTTCTCAGCTTCCTACTGTTATTAATTTTTAATACTTTGGTTTCAGACATTGTTAGGTAGGTAGCCATAGCAACTCAGTAGGTGGATCATTGGTCATGAGTTCGGTACACTGGAAAGGAAAAATAAAGCCGGACTTTACATCCTGATCAAGAACACTCTGACTAGATTTGTTCTCCGACACAGGCAATGTACATGATAATAAAAGACTCGGAGAAGCTCTTGTGTGCCTTAATATTTTAATCGGGTTGGGCTTGGCAGAATTGCTCACAGGTCATATAGGAACTTTCAACATGAAAGGCTTATAATTCTCAATAATAAAATCAGACTTATTTGTTTGATCCAACAAAGTTATTACTTTCAATACATGACTGTGACCTTGACCTCATAAAATAAGAGCATTTGGAAAGTCTGTCTTTATTATGTTGCTTAATTTTCAATCTGTAGCAATCAGCAATAACATGCACTTTCTTGTTGCAATAAATGCACATAGGTCGAGATAAAGATTCCTTATCAGTCTTGTCATAAGTATGATATCTAAAGTGTGCCAGACTCAGACTTGCGATTACTGGTACAAGAATAAGATAATTTTTACCAGAAAAACTGCTGAGAGGATGACTTAGAGACAAAAGAAACTTCTGAGTCAAGGAATAATCATCAGCTGTATAAGCAGCATTTTCTAGCATTTCTACCTTTTACTCGCCATTCTAGGTCTAGTCGTAACTATGGACACAATATCTGAACATTTCAATTAATATTAACTGTCTGAGGTGATGTTAATCTTGATCAAACTTTTTTGACCGATCACCACTGATCCAGTATTTGTTCTTTTTTTCTTGCAAATTCCACATGGGTCTGTCCAGTTTCCGTTTTGAAATTCCTGACCTGTGTTGATATACGTCAGGTACCAACTCATAACCCATCAAGATACATTCCTTATTCACATTATAATTAACACTTTGTTGTAATGACCGCGAAGTGTAGATTTTATTAGTTTTGCCCATAAGTACACTTTGTAAAACTATATCCCAATGCTCTCTTGGCCATATTGATCTACTTCCTATTCTCTAAAAATTGGTACTAACCTATTATTTATGATAGCATCAAAACATGAATTTGTATGTAAAGGGAGGGGTTGCTTTTCACTTTCGGTTCTAATTTTTAATGTAAATTGCATTTCCCCTTTTTCTCTCTGTATTTCCATCTCTTACTTTTTATTTCCATTTGCCTATCGACCACTCCAGTGGCCTAGCGGCTAGAGCGTCCATCCCGGATGCGGGGTGTCGCTGGTTCGAACCCCGGCCAAGTCATACCAAAGACATAAAAATGGTACTAACAACTGCCTCGTTAGTTGCTCAGCATTAAGAGGCTAGTGTTGAGACTGGTTGGCCAGATGTTAGGATAATGTGACTGGGTGGGACAGCGGCATGATGCTCCAGTGCTAGACATCTCTATATACTGCCATGCTGTAGACATCGTAGCGATATGACTGAAAAATTGTTAAAGCTACAATAAATATCCAGATCACACACACACACTCCATTTGCATCTCTCTCTCTCTCTCTCTCTCTCTCTCTCTCTCTCTCTCTCTCTCTCTCTCTCTCTCTCTCTCTCTCTCTCTCTCTCTCTCTCTCTCTCTCTCTCTCTCTCTCTCTCTCTCTCTCTTAACTCTTTATGCAACTCTCTCTTTCTGCAATTGCATTTGTCTTCATCTTCTTGAAATGATTTCCGGTAGTGATCCGAACAAATTTCAATATTGAACTTGATGATATGTCTGTAGCCTCGAATGTGCCAATATGCCAAGTCTTCCTGTATCACGGTGATATAATCCAAAAAGTCTTTGAATGAATTCAGTACAATTCCAAAATAGTGATTTAGTTCAAGAAATAATAATGAATACCTTGAAATTTCAGTGAATAATTTAAAGAAATGAATCCTCTGCAATATTAACTGAAGCACAACCTAAACTTAGTCCTCAAATGCTGATGCTAAGACATCATATGCAATAAAGAAGTTCTGTGGACTTCTCCCATTGTTACAAAACCCCCAAATTTAAGAAACAGAACTAGATTGAAGGTTATTTTGAGAATAGTTTAAGTTTTAAACAAGGTCAGGTCTCTTACTAAAACATCAGTTAAGAAAATGTAATGCAGCAGATACACTTGGAATTCCCATGAGGAACACCAGTGTCGTAAATTCAAACTCAAGTAAACATATTTACCTCCAGTAATAATGATTTTAATATATAATCTAAAATCATAGAGAAATATTAGCTATGTATTATTGTGGGGATTTGTTATGGTGGAGTGG
>JAECUM010045991.1:0-12509 GCA_016617855.1 Megalonaias nervosa
TTCCCCTCTCTCTCTCTCTCTCTCTCTCTCTCTCTCTCTCTCTCTCTCTCACACACACACACACACACACACACACACACACACACACACACACACACACACACACACACATTTATATCATTTCCTATATTCTGTGCCATTACTAATTTTTTCTGTAAAGTTATATTGTTTTATTCTTAGCTTTTAATGAATAATATACTTCTGACATGGTAGTGGTTCAAATTTATTAAAATGATGTCGATCCCCTACCAGATATGGCCACCGTTACTTAAAATATACAAAACTGTAATCGACTTTAAGAACTGCTCAACATAACTTGTCCAAATCTAATAGAAGGCATCGTGGCATCAAGCTCTTTCAAATTTATTCAACTGTTGTTGACCTTCTATCAAATATGGCTATTGTTACTCAACAAAGCTACAAACCTTAAACGAGTTCTTCTCAAGAATCGCTCAGTAGAATTTGACCAGATCATTATGGCGTGAATGTATTTCACATTTTATTCAAATGATGTCGATTACCTATCGAATATTACCGCCATTACTTAAAATGTAAATATTTTTGAACAACTTCTTTTGAAGAACCCTTCAATAGAATGGGGCAAAATTTGAAAGAAAGTAATAAAGCATCATGACACGTAACTCCTTCAAATTTATTTACAGGAAGCAAATCCGCCATCAAATCTGGCCAGCGATACTAAAAAAAAAAGAAAAATGTTAATGGCATCGTGTTAAGAACCGCTGAACAAACCCAGCATCAACGTATAGAGATCTGTCAAATTGTCAAAATGATGCCAGTCGACTTTCAAATAATATGACCATCATTACTGGATACAAATAATAGAATCTGACAAAATGAGACGTAAATAATTCTGGCATGACAGTCGTTCAAATTTTTTCCAATGCCGATCCGCTGTCAAAAGTGGCCACAATTACTAAACATAGAAAACAAATTTGAACATCTTCTTGTCAAGACTCACTCAACGGAATTTGACTAAACTTAGTCGAAGGCATCCCGGCATCAAGCTCTTTCAAACTGATTTAAGTGATGCCTATCTGGTATCAAACATTAAAAAAAAAAAAAAAGAAATTAAAAATTAATTCTTCCCAAGAACCGCTCAAAGAAATGCACGATCGAGATCTCCACTGAATGGATAACTTTGTTCCTCCTGCAGGAGTCCCCTTAAAATCTGATTCTGACTGTAATATGGAATGTTTCCACCGTGTAACAATTTTTTTTTGTTTCTGGGTAGTAAGTGTATTTCCTAATTTACCCCTCCCCCACCCGCTACTCCATTGCATATATTATCTTTGCCAGTAACTGGAGTCACAAGCATATGTTGTGGGGTCAGTAGTCGTGAGGATTTTCTCAGACACTCTGAAAATCGCAAAATGTTAGAAAGTTTAAAAGGCATCCAAAAGCTGATAGATTCCTATTAAGCTTGGATCGTAGTATTCAAAGCATATCTGCTGAGGAGGGAGCTGGTTGGATCCAAGTTCCATAATCCAAGTTCGCCTCACGGATTGAAGAGTACCTGTTCGGTACAATCCGATCTGATTAGCGTGCAGGAAAAGCAGTACCATATCTGAATGAAATCACGGGCAGTTACAGTTAGAAATTTACGAAATCAGAATAAAAAAGTAGCACATGTAAAAAAATAAGACAAGTCTTGGAGTTTTTCTTAAATAATTTATTATCGACAGAGAAACTGTTATAATTAGGACATTAATTTCCTTTTAGTTTAATTCATTGCTATTAATCCTCTCCTATGGCGGAAGTAATACTGTGCCATGCAACATTAGGCATCTATCCCCAGCAATACCAAGACTTTAGGGTCTATTTTCAAAAGTACCAGGCCATCCATCTCTTGAGGAGCTATATTTTGTGAAAATTAAATGTTAAGTAAAAAAGTCGACAACTCACTCCAGTATTAAAACCTTTGGGTTAAATAAAGGTATTAGTCACCTTTGATAGTTCATTGTCTATTTTGGATTTGACTTGTTGAATATATTTAAATTTCATTTCGTCAAATATTTCCTATTTCACTGTTAACGGACACTGGTGACCCAGCTGATGACACAATGATCTTAGAACAAAAACATGAAGTCGCGAAAAACATCCAAACAAGTCAAGGACGGTCGATGGAATGACCAGCGATGACAATGGACACATAATATAACAAGTGAATACATATATAAGAGTAAAGTCACAAATTCTACGCTTCCAATTGCTTCATACTGTCCACTGTTACAGCAGCACTCAAGCGTTGTACTTAAGGACTTGTTTCGTGTATGCAATTGTAATACGAACCTCCCAACCCATAATGTTACACAGGCCCGGCCCTAGGATGTGCGGGGCCCAAGGCAGCAAGCGATGAGCGTGGGGCCCCAAGCAAAAAAATTGCATTGCGGAGAATTGCCTCGATCGCCTTGACTTAGGGCCGGGCCTGATGTTATATTTCAAAGCTCCAATTCTGCTAGGAAGGAACAGCGAATTGTTACGTGTAGGCCGTACAAATGTAACAAAAGAAAAGAGTGAAGTCAACAAGCTTTGTAAATTTTAACAAAATAATTTATTTCCCTAGAAAACAAGGTAAAAATATGAAATAGGACTTACGGTTTGTGAATATAATCCAAAATTTAATCTTAGAAGTGAAAAATATAAGTACTATTACTAAACAGTTCTAATTGAATCCAGGTTCGAATCTCGATGAAGTTCCAATATGGAAGGCGATGACGTCAGATGAGGTCGTTGTACTGATGGCAACAGGTCCTCGTTGAATCACAATTTATAATGTTCCCGTTTAGAATTCCAGAATAAATTTCCACTAAATGTCTTTGTCCCAGAAATTTTATAAAGAAGAGCGCTTGTGTGTTTTCTAGAGAATATAAATTATTAAATCCACAAAATAGAAGAAGTCTAAATCAGCTGGCATCAACATAAAAAACAACCACCTTGAGATCTAAAGGTGTAAAATACGACTGAAGAAATCCACTAGAAAACGTCTGTTTTAACCCACGATTTTAGATCACATGATGGCTCACGTGACGGAGCTACGTGATCACTAATTTGAACAGCGCAGTAAAAAAAAAAGATGCCATTTAGCACGTAGCCTAGAATAGCCCTAGCTAAGAATTAGATTCTCACGCAGGAAATAAATAATAAAAAGAAAGGCTGTTTACAACTTAGCTAACACGTGGGCCGAATATGACCTTGGTAAACACCAATCATTTTCGCTTAGTGTTTACAAACGTCTCAACCAAGGAGAGCTAAAAACAGTATTAAAGTAATACTTTGCGTTCTAATCAGGGCAAAACAGAAGACTGAATGTTTCAAAAATATCTAATCCCGTGAAAATTATCATTACAATAAAATGTAATGAAACAAAAATAAAATAAAAAAGAATTTAAAACTAGCACACAAGCAATTTAATTACATATACGTAACAATTTCAGTGTGTATTTAAACAGTAATCTATCAGACAGTCAGTTGTATCTTTTCGTAAATTTGGGATTTTTCGTGTACTAATGTGGCATGATCGCGTTTTTTGCAGGACAGTAATGTGCACAAAAATATTGTTAATAGCCCTCCAAATGGACTTCTTTTTCGGTATGTATCACCACGACAGAAGTATGTCGTACAATCGTACCCTTGTCCATCCGTTCCACAATTGTTAAGTTTAGCGTTGTTATTTTAGATTTTCTTGGTGTCAGGTGAAAGTTTTAATAAAATTTTAAAATAATAGGGCAATGAAAACAAATTACAGCTCTGCTTCATTAACAGTGGACTTGAAAATAACTTGTTCAAAAAAATAAAATGTACAATATGCTAATTTTGTGATTTGCACAAATTAATATTTTTTCTTTGCTTCAAAATGTAAATTTGATACTTTCTAGGATAAGATGTTCTCCACCATGAATGGCCTTTTCAACCAGGAATAATGACGTAAACACTGCATTAGACCTAAAAGATACATCTAAAACGTCATCGGAAAAAAGTAGTAAAATGTGACATACATGGTTTTAATTTAAAGACTTATTCATATTCTGTTAATAATACAATCACAGACATAAAACAAAAATCAGAACCACAACAAAACAAAGCACAAAAGCAAAGGAAAAACAATAACAACAACAACAAAACAAAAAAAACAAAACAACAAAAACCCCTCGTCCATGGAGTCCCTCTCTTCACCGATGGTATCAAGGGTGGAAAGTGTTAAAGTCCCCTGGCTAGGGAACGTGTCCACGGTGGTATAAAAAAGAGATTTTGATTTCCAAAATCTTTTCTTTAAATACGCCGTAATATAGCAAAAGTAGGAAAAACAAACAACAGAAAGAAGAAAGACATTTTTATGTACATATTTCTCCAATATAACAAGAAGCGATAAAGAATCGTGATTTCAAGCTTAAATATTACATTAAATCATTAAAAATAAAGAAAAACCCCAAACAAATTAAAATCCAGAATGTTTCTATAAAAAATGCATTCGTTGTGGACTTTAATGAGAAACTGCTGATAGATTAAAAATTGAAAATGACATTGTCTTATTTTATTCTTCAAAATTTAAACGTTAGGATTACAATACAATATAGCTCCTGAAGCTTGTATAATTACATTTAAATGTTTTTTTTTAAATCTGTGATAAAATCTCCACATCATCGCACCATAATATTAAACCTATGCTGACAAGGCAACGAAATATTCTCTTGTTGCAGTTTTAAGGTAGTAATAAAAAGGTTTCAACATCGGCTGGAGTTGAGGATGTATCCTTTCACCCCTGAAGTCACCCACTATCATAATTAAACTCCAGCATGTATATATTTTCAAGCTCTTCACAGAAAGAGGAAATCAACTCAATAAAAAAGAAGGAAACGGCAACGATTATCCTTCTGTAAGCAAGAAATGTTTGCGGGTTCAATTGCTACCGTTGGATGAACATTCTCAGCTGCCGTGGTATCCCCTTGGGCAAGGTACTTTATTTGTCAGCTGCCGTGGTATCCCCCTGGGCAAGGTACTTTATTTGTCAGCTGCCGTGGTATCCCCCTGGGCAAGGTACTTTATTTGTCAGCTGCCGTGGTGTCCCCCTGGGTAAGGTACTTTATTTGTCAGCTGCCGTGGTATGGGCAAGGTACTTTATTTGTCAGCTGCCGTGGTGTCCCCCTGGGCAAGGTACTTTATTTGTCAGCTGCCGTGGTATCCCCCTGGGCAAGGTACTTTATTTGTCAGCTGCCGTGGTGTCCCCCTGGGCAAAATACTTTATTTATCAGCTGCCGTGGTGTCCCCCTGGGCAAGGTACTTTATTTGTCAGCTGCCGTGGTGTCCCCTTGGGCAAGGTACTTTATTTTCCTGGGCAAGTTACTTTATTCCAAATACCTCGGCACTTAATAATCTCCCTGTACTGTTGTGCCTTTAACAAATAATGAAACCAAACCTAACCCCGTTTTGCGTCCTACCACCATCACCCTCCCTCAAAGCGTGTACATCACCGGGATAAAATTGCATAAAGCATACATACTGAGCAAAATTAGAGATATTTCACATAAGACGGTGACAACTGAATGCCAGATATTACTTTAACAAACTCACTCAGTATGGTGATCCCCATAGACATATCAAAACAGAGCTAGGAAAAATGGGTAGCCGCTTATACGAATGTACGCAAAAAATTTACTAACCAAGGAGAAACATGGAGATAAAATATAAATATCTCCGCAGTCACACTTTCATTCTATGACCAATTGTACCAAACGTTTAAGTTCTACCTTATCGAACATTCGAACGCCTGCTAATCCTCTCTACCCTTTACTATATCAGAAACACTTAATTCAAATAATACATTACCTATGTTTTCTTGCATGCGCGCACAAAAAGGTGTGTGTGTGTGTGTGTGTGTGTGTGTGTGTGTGTGTGTGTGATTTGGATTTTTAACTTAGCTTTACCAATTTTTCAGTCATATCGCTACGATGTCTGCAGTGTGGCTGTTTATGGTGATGTCTTGCACTGGGGCATCATGCCGCAGACATGTAGCATGATGTCCCACCCAGTCATATTATACTGACACCAGGCCGACCAGTCCTGACACTAACCTCTTAATGCTGAGCGCCAAGCGAGGCAGCTGTTAGTACCAGTTTTGTAAGTCTTTGGTATGTCTCGGCCGGGAATAGAACCCACGACCTCCCGCATCCGAGGCGGACGCTCTAACCACTAGGCCACCGGAGTGGTACAAACAGGTACATATGGACCCATATCAAGTACCTTTAAAGAGTGCATTTCACTACATCTGTGTTAACCGAAATATGGGGAAACCTGAGCTGCTTATCACAACGAAAAGATGTGACTTAATTGCAAAACTCAACAATAAACAACATCATGGTATCCCATTGGATACAAACTTATTTCAACAAGCAATTAGAGAAATGTTTCATAAAGTATACATAAATAATGATTTTCAAGACTGGTACACCTAAAATTTTGACCCAAAGAAGTGAAATATAACTATTGTTGGCTTTATGATCTTTGATTCTGATGACCTTGAAATTTGTTTCGAATAATACCATTGTATTATGAATATTTGACATCCGACTGATAAATGGTGAAGTTTCTAATTCTGTTATATTACAATTACTCATGCTGTAACAGTGAAAACGTGTAGTGCGAATACTATATACTTCAATATACTGCAACTAGAGAACCATAAACAGAAAAAAATGACCTTGGTAGGAGTCGTGTTTCATGAGGTTTAAGCCATTTCATCATTCTCTTCTCCAGAAGAACTTTTCATTAAGGTAGCACTAAAGTCTTATTGGTTACGGCCGGTGTTCAGAATGTACGGCCGGTGTTCAGAATGTACCTTCTGACCTTCTGAAGCCAAGTGAATCAAAATAAAACTCAGTCACCATAATTACGTTTTGAAACTTATCAGAGAATGGAGAATCCGAATAAGAACATTGGCATGGCGTATCTGATCCTTATGTGATTACCTCTAGGAGAGTCACCCCTCCCCACCTCATATCTTTATGAAATGTATCAAAGCAATATGACCGAATATTTTTCTTTCTAAAGCCCCTTGACATTCCCGGTAATAGGCAGAAAAATTTAAACTGTCTGATGCCTATTTCATGCATAACTTGTTGGAAAATTCCAGATATGAAATTTGACCCTTGGTCAGACTAAACAGATCTTAGCGGGCCAACAAGTGTAAAAAAATTATCAAAGCTTTCATTATGGCTTTAGTATTAATATTTCTCAAAGGAATTGTCCTGAAATCTTGTGAACACACAAATTATGGTCAACAAGTATTGGTTGCCTGACTTGGTGTTAGGTAAGGGACCGACACAATCTACCAGTTGTAGTGCTAAATGGTTCCTAAAAGGCAACAAAAAGTTGCAGATGAACCTTAGGTGTCATCTGATTCGGAGTATATTTGTAATGGTCTATAATTAATTCTATATACCCAATCTAAACAAGGTCAAATTTAATACATGGGGTTTTCAAACAAGTTAAGCATGAATTAGGCATCCAACAGTTGAATTCTTCAGCTTATCACCCTGATAGTCAAGGTGCTTTAGAAAGAGTTAATCAGACTTTGAAGAATAAGATTCGGTCATATTGCTTTGACAGGAAAAGACTGAGATGAGATTGTTTACTTGCTGTTGTTTGCTGTTACAGAATCAGTTCAAGAATCATTGCGTTTTAGTCATTTGAACTAGTTTATGAACATAATGTCCGTGGATCATTAAAGTTACTAGAGGGGAAACTGTTTTCAAATAAAGATTCCAAGAGTAATCTTCTTGACTATGTCTCTGATTTCAAATATAAGCTATCAAAGGCTTGTGAAGGAGCAAGAACTAATCTTCACTCTCATTTAATTTCCTATCAAACCAAGACACGTGTGTGCGTGTGTGTGTGTGTGTGTGTGTGTGTGTGTGTGTGTGTGTGTGTGTGATTTGAATTTTTAACGTAACTTTAAAATTATTCAGTAATATCGCTACGATGTCTTCAGTGTGGCAGTTTATTGTGATGTCTATCACTGGAGTATCATGCCGCAGACATGTAACATCATGTCCCACCCAGTCACATTATCCTGACACCAGGCCGACCAGTCCTAACGCTAACCTCTTAATGCTGAGCGCACAGCGAGGTATATATAAGTCTTTGGTATGGCTCAACTGGGGTTCGAACCTACGACCTCCAGCATCCGAGGCAGACGCTCTAACCACTAGGTCACCGGAGCGGTTTTTCAAACCAAGATACAGGCTTTCCAATCAAACTGAAAGCTCTATCATCCAAATTTTATTTCCCACCAAATAATGAATCAAACGTTTCTTTCTATCTCCTTTTGTTTAAGATGCTTTCGCTTCAGAGAGATCGTAATGCTTGGCAAGCTGAAGCAACCGGTCGTTTTTCATAGACTGTCTAGCTTTCTGGGAAGGATTTGAAACAAAGTTCTCAACATTAGATGGCATTGTGAAAGCTTGCTGGTTTTACTCAAGATTTCAAAAAAGTATGAAATTAAAATCTTCATTAGGGACAACGAAAATCCAGAAAGAATGTGAATTTAAATTTTAAAGAACATTTAGAAATTGTTTCCAAGAAATTTAGATCTTGGATGAGCCCCCAGTTTCTGTTACGAATCTAGGTCTTAAACTATATAACAGAAAGAAAGACAAACAAGCAATTTAAGTAAAGTTCAGCAAACAATTTATTTCTCTAAGTTACAAGCGAAAATTGAAATAGACACTCAAGTATAGTGAATTAAATACCAAATAATGAAAATATCCTATGACAAGTCCGAACGTATAGAATGTACCTGATGAATTAGAATAATTTTGAATGCAATTTAATCCATAATGTATTTAAATGAGTTCTCACTAATCCTAAGGCTGTTTTAGTCTCAAAGTCAATGAGCACTTTGTTATTCCATTGAATAATTTAAATAAATAAGTCATCTCAAATTATATCTGAGCAATAGTATGAAGTTTGGTCATAGATTCTCAGAGATTGATATGAAACAGGAATGAATAATTGTTTACCATACACAATTATCACTTGACCTGCGACGTAATAGATTGCTACGGTAAAATCCAATAACTTGTAAACAAGTAAACATTTTGTTACTTCTTACGATCATGACAGAATTGGGGGGGGGGGGGATTTTACATAACACTGGCGTTATTCAATATATTTTATTACTGATGTTTAAGAGTTGTAACATTTCTATCTTTAATCACTGTGTGTATGTGTGATCTGTAACGTAGCTTTAAACTTTTTTCGATCATATCGCTACGATGTTTGCAGGGTGGCAGTTTATAGTGATGTCTAGCAATGGGGGGCATCAATCCGCAGACATGCAGCATCATGTCCCACCCAGTCACATTATCCTTACAGAAGGCCGACCAAACCTAACACCAACCTATCAATGCTCATGTCCAAGCGAGGCAGCTGCTAGAACCATTTTTATAAGTCTTTGATGTGCATCGGAAGGGGTTCGAACCGCTATCTACCGCATCCGAGGCAGACGCTCTAGCAACTTAGGCCACCAGAGCGGTCTTTTAATCCTTATAACCTTTTAACATTTACACCTGTAATTTTGTTTGCACATCCGTGGAAAAAAACATACTGACTAATCAAGTTTTAGTACGGCACTAGATTTTAAACATGTGTATTGCTAAAGAAATTTGGAAAGATTATTTGGTCATTTTGCATACATCCACAAGTTTTATGTGGCTGACTAAATGTTAAAGTGTAGGTAAATTTAAATAGCTATGCAGATGCTATTTGTAGCTTCAATCAAGGGAAATAGCTCATAATATAAAAAAACATACCATCATCTATCATGTGTATCTCTCTTGACTATTTCGTTCTTTGTATCGTGTCACTATTTCTGAATTGTCTTCATAGTCATATTTAGTAAATTTTAAATCCGTGAAATATCACTTTCAAGTTTGATCGGTGTAGGAATTTGTTTAATATTGAATTTTAGAGCTGTTGTGCAAGACGATGATAACACAAAATTATGTGGTGCGGAGCTCTCATAATCCATTGCCTAATAAGGAAAACCGCAGATATTGACAGAAATATTCTCTAATATAATATCACTATCTGGAGAAAGTGATTGCATTGGTGTATTTTACGAGAAAGCGGGAACGCTCTTTAGTAGTCTTAATAGGAAGAAACATGACTCGGGTATAAATAATACTAAAAGGCATGTTTTCTTGTCTCAAAAGCATTAACCTACAAATGCTACTTAAGAAAGTATATAACACGGGATTCGTTGAAACAAAATATACAAAGTTAAAATTTTATCAAACTTGCATTTTACAAGTAATTCATTGGCTCTTCCTAAATTCCAATTATTTTGCTTGAGTAGCTCGGTGACCTCTTCTTCAGTCAGACGACCTCTGACTAGTTCTCGGAACTTAAGAACCTGTAATGGAAGAGGAGTGATACCCGATGAAGATGATGATGATGATGATGATGATGATGACAACGTCATAGAAGTTATCATCATCATCATCATCATCATCATCATCATCATCAAGACATTAGAACCCAGATAATCTCGACCTAAATAGTTATCTTCGAACCAAACTGTTGCCTTGAAAAAGATTCTCTTTGAGTGCAAAATAAAACATGCCATTCGGCTGTGTACCAATAAGAGAGTGATGTGTGTGTGATTTGGATTTTTAACGTAGCTTTAACAATTTTTCAATCATATCGCTACGATATCTGCAGTGCGGCAGTTTCCGTTCTATCAATATGATGCGCACTGCAACCTGAGTGAAATAAAGAATGCATCATTGTATCCCACATGAGACTTAAAATACAGTTTCTTTCTCACTTAGTTAACTTCATTCACGTGTCATATTATTAAAAATATCCATAATAGGTGGCTGAGTGGTCCTAAGCGCTCTTCTTTTCCGATCACTACCATCTCACCTCTGTCCGCGTGGGTTCGAGTCTGGGCTCGGCCAATGACAATGTGGGTATGCGAGAAAGCTTGCCAGCATCTTCCCGTGGCTTGTCCCGGGTTTTCATCCACCGCCGTGTGAAGCTTATTATGCGCTGAGAAATTGCTTTAAACGAAAACAACAGCACCACCACTGCCACCACCAACAATAAATGTCTGTGTGAATATGAACGAGCTTCATTTCATTGGCATAAAAAGGGATCTCTTCACAACGACGAACGTACCTCTTAGCAGAGAGAGAGAGAGAGAGAGAGAGAGAGAGAGAGAGAGAGAGAGAGAGAGAGAGAGAGAGAGAGAGAGAGAGATTATTTTATTCCTCCATTTTCTGAAGTTTTTCATACAAAGTATAGAAATGCAATATAATACATAGAATCACAAAAATAGTGGATTCGTTACTTATGAAGTCCTCTGAATTACTTGTAATAGCAAACTAATAAATATATTAATATCATTACTAAACTAGATAGATTACAATATGTTTACAATAAATAAATTAATATCATTACTAAACTAGATAGATTACAATATGTTTCTGCTTTCAAAAATATAACTA
Organism: Megalonaias nervosa; assembly: GCA_016617855.1. Taxonomy (NCBI): domain Eukaryota; kingdom Metazoa; phylum Mollusca; class Bivalvia; order Unionida; family Unionidae; genus Megalonaias; species Megalonaias nervosa. The sequence goes on from JAECUM010045991.1 coordinate 11,526, forward strand.
CAGAGAAAAAATATATGTTTCAACATTTGAAAATAGAACTACACAACAAACATAGTTAGTATCCTAATAGCTATGCAGTCCAGTACAAGTATTTCTTTCCTTATATTCTGTGTAAGTTCTCTATTGAATCGAATATATAATATCCTTTATTTTAATGAAATACTTGGTAGATAGTCTGATCACATTAATCCATGCCTCAAGTTCCAATATTTATCTAAACTTTGTCTAAAATGATATAGGAAAGACAATGATGAATACTCACTAACCAGTAGCGTACTAACGGGGGGTGGGGGATCGATCACTAACCAGTAGCGTACTAACGGGGGGTGGGGGGTCGATCACTAACCAGTAGCGTACTAACGGGGGGTGGGGGGTCGACATTCAGTATTTTCATAGGATACATTCATATATGCCGAATGTTATGCTGATAGACAGACATACAGACAGTTAGCTAACTGGCTACGAGCTAGTTACGTAGTTTGACGAGAAAGGGAGCTAGATATGTATATAAACATACAGATAGATAGAAAGGTAGACGAAATGAGTCAGATATGGACAGACAGATAGATGGACAGAGAAAAAAAGACCGATATATAGATAGACAGACACATAGACAGACAAGAGCGAAGAATGGACAGACGTACGAACATAGAACAAAACAGATCGATATATGGATAGATAGACACAGTGGCGTCACTAGGATTGGTGTCACCCAGTGCGGTAAGTCATGGTGTCACCCCCATGGACCTCCTTCCTGCACAAAAATTCAAAACTTTTATAGACAGTCATGTGCGGTAACTCATGGTGTCACCCCCATGGACCTCCTTCCTGCACAAAAATTCAAAACTTTTATAGACAGTCATGTGCGGTAACTCATGGTGTCAGCCCCATGGACCTCCTTCCTGCACAAAAATTAAAAAATTTTATAGAGTCATTTTGGTGTCACCCCTCTCTGATGGTGTCACCCGGTGCGGTCCGCACCCC
>JAECUM010045993.1:0-35032 GCA_016617855.1 Megalonaias nervosa
CTCTGATTCCTGATAAAATATCCACCTCGTGGCCTTTTCTGCGTTGTGGATAAACATTCTCCTCGTGGCATTCTCTCTTATTGTGGATAAAACATCCTCCTCGTGGCCTTTTCTCAGTTTGTGAAAGAAACATCATCCTCGTGGCCTTTTGCCAGGTTGCAGATGAAACGTTCTCCTCGTGCTGTTTTCGCAGGTTGTGGATATTTGTTGTCTTCTTCTGACCAGGTTTCTTGTAATCACTTATTATGTTGTCATTATTGCTCCTACGGTAAACAAGGAGAAAACTTTAGATGTAAATGGAAGTTGTTTTATGGCCGCTTGCAGACTGTAATTTCATTAAAGTCGGTATAACCTTTCTTATACCGTAACCTGCTTCCTCACGCCTAATAAGGTCCATTGACACTAATCAACTTATTAGTGCACTGGTTGTTCATGATTAAGGAAGTTTCAATTTCAAGATGACTCTTGTACAAAATTATGGATATAAGATGTGTTATGGGGCGGAAATAGGACTCATCGTCTGTGATATCAATCCAAGGGACTTCTTGGTGATCAATCAATCCAAGGGACTTCTTGGTGATCAATCAGTCCGAGGGACTTCTTTGTGATCAATTAATCCGAGGGACTTCTTGGTGATAAATCAATCCGAGGGACTTCTTGGTGATCACTGAGTCCACATTATACATCATGTGGAGCGTTGTTAGATCACTCGTCTACAAGTGTACGATGTGTTTAAGTAAATATAAAAATTCCTTAAAATCAAGACGAATTAAAGCTTAGATGTGACTAAATACTATGACAATTTGCAGTAGATAATGTCTGTAGTTGTTGTTATAGGTTTAACGCCATTTTCAGCACGTTTTTAATTCCGCGTTGCACATTTTTCAGTATATTTAGCGGAGGAGGAACCCAGGAAACTTCTGGTAAGAACCACCGCCTCACGGGAAGTTACTTTCAAGCTTTCTCACATACCAATAATGAGAATAGAACCCACGCGGACACAGGTGAGGTGTCAGTGATTTGTAAAGGCGGTCGCATTAGACCCCTCGCCCACCCGGGGCCCCGATAATGCTTCTACTTATTTATGTAATAGACAACTCAAAGGTAAAGCTTGCATTCAGATGAGAATGCGACACAAATAGATCGTGAATACTACTTCGTGAACAGATCATGAATACTTCGTGGTAAACATATTATGAATATTCCGGGGGAAACAGATCATGGATATTCCATGTTGTACAGATCATGAATACACCATGGTAGACAGATCATGTATATTCCAGGGGAAACAGATCATGAATACTACTTCATGGAAAGCAGATTATGAATACTGCATGGTAAACATTTATGAATACTGTAAATCCAAGGGAAACAGATCATGTATACTCCATGTAACACGGATCATGAAAACTTCATGGTAAACAGATAATGAATAATCCATAGTAAACAGATCATGAGGGCGAACATATCGTGAATATTCCATGGTAAACAGATCATGACTATTCCATGGCAAATGAGTGTGTTGTTCCGCATTCTTTAGTTGCTCAGAGATTATTTATGTTAATTAAAGTGACGTATTAAACATCTAATTAAACAGATTTTCAGAACATTCTCCCCTTCCACAAAAAAAATAAAATACCTTTAAAATATAAGTCATCATTTATTTGGCAAGATTAAGCATTTCTACATTTGTTATGAGCTAAACGTTATAAGAGATAACTGCATCAAAACAATTTTATACAAGTTAATGTTGGTCTTTTATGCAATTCTCCCTTAAAAATGAAATTGGTTTTGCTTTAATTTGACACATTCAAATGCAACTCTTTACCCATTTGGAGAGTGAAATAATTTGCTAACGGAACTGAAAGAGTTTATCTCAAAATACTTGCCGCTCGGTGGGAATGCATAACACATAAATACTTCACACTTCTTCAAATTACGTTCAATTATCGTTGGATTTTGATGTAACCGACCTGTAAATGAGTTGTCAGTTGATCTAGCGAATCTCTTCAAAACGTACAAAAGCTATTGTTATTTTGTTTGTTAAAATGCAAATAAATCCATGTACCAGTTAGCATTCCCGTTCTAGGGGGTGTTGGGATACATTTTCAGTTATTCAGGTGGTAATTAATATCAGATATGGCATAATTATATCAGTATCCACACTCTCTATAGTCTCAGTGGGAACTTGATTTTTTATTTCTTAATGTAAAATAAAATGAATGTAAAATCGGAAATATAAGCCATTTAATTTTTTTTTCAAAACCTGATTGAAATGAGAATTACACAGATGTTTTTCTCATAAAAAATACATTAGTGCAGAGAACATCATCGCAGTACCGCTGTAGAAATTACTGTATCACCACATTAACACTAATACTGCTAATACTGATGTCACTATATTTAAATCGGCATGACAAGCATGTCTTGTATTGTCCTCATCCTTCCACCACTGCTTCTGCAGCTGGCATTAACACTTCTGTTGATTACACCACTACCACCACCAACGTTACTACTACCATAGGTTCTTCAGGTTTTACTATCGTTACTTGTACGACTACGAGGACATTTTTATTTCATTGTTGTTGCTGTTAATAATTCTACTATGGCTACTACGAATGTTTCTACTACTGACGTATACATTTTCCTTCTTCTTCTTCTTCTACTACTGCTACAATTACTTCAACTACTAGTGTTACTACTACTGCTACTACTACTACTGTTACTGTTACTACCACTACGGCTACTGCTGCTACTACAATTACTACTCTTACCACTGCTGTTGCTACTACTACTACTACTGCTAATACTACATCTACTACTACTAATAATACTATTACTAATACTGCCATTACTACTACTGCTGCTACTACTACTACTGCTACTACCACTACTGCAGCTACTGCTACTGATGCTGCTGCTACTACTGCTGCAACTACTACTACTGCTACTACCAATGACCATGTGTCTCGTTCGCTGCTACAACGAGGTATGTTTAGTCTATTCCACATTCACCTGTTTACAACGCGATTTCCGTATAGAATACGACGATGATGCAGATTTGCTTACCAAGATCTAACCGTATCTCACCCTGTCAAAAATATGCGTTCACAACTGATGGCAGTAGCTCGAAGAATTAACGAGAAAATTTTCAGCTTTACATTGCTAAATTGTCTCTACAGTCTAAACGATATACATACTGCTGCTATATAAAGGAATCATGTAAGTTGCTATCAGCCAGCAAATGCTTATTTGTATAAGAAATTCCCTTTTATGATTAAAGCTTTCTGAAATTGTAAGAATTATAGCTGTCATTAAAAATGTGTCTTGAAATTAGCCGAAAGAAAATGTGTTTCAGTTATTTTAGGTAAACGTTTATACGGTTGCAGACCCTTATGTTTAACTCAGTCCGAAGGAGGCGGTTTCATAAACCAAATTGCATCACATAACGCTTTGGAATTGCGGTTTCATAAACCAAATTGCATGACATAACGCTTTGGAATTACTCGTGCATGAGTTAAAATCCTAATTAGGCTAATATTAGCTGTAGATAAGGAGATGTTAAGTAATTATCATTTAGGATATATTAAGTAATTATGACTTACTGTATTTGCACTGTTGAATACTGTGGTAATACTTAAGTACAATGTGCGTGCGAGATCCAAGTATTTCGAACGTTTACCACACTATGCAACACTACAAGCACTGTATTTACCACACTATGTAATAGTACAAGCACATTAATTTACCATATGATGTGATAGTACAAAGACTGTAATTGACCATACTATGTAATAGCACAAGCACAGTAATTTACCACATTATGTAATAGTACAAGCACAGTAAGTTACGTATTATGTACTCCTGTGTCTCAAGTATGAAACGACCACTCCGGTTGCCTAGTGGTTAGGGCGTCCGCCTCTGATGCTGGAGGTCGCGGGTTCGAACCCAGGCCGGACCATTCCAAAGACTCATAAAAATGGTACTAACAGCTGCCTCGATAGGCGCTCAGCATTAAGAGATTAGTGTTACGACTGGTCGGCCTGGTGTCAGGATAATGTGACTATGTTGGACATCATGCTACATATCTGCGGCATGATACCCTAGTGCTAGACATCGCTATAAACTGCCACACTGCAGATATCATAGGGATATGACCGAAAAATTGTTAAAGCTACTTTAAAAATCCAAAACACACACACACACACACACACACACACACACACACACACACACACACACACACAAATATGAAACGTTATTATAAATACGTTTCCAAAACTTCAGCTGTTATTAAAAGGAAAAATATTGCTAAATAATGTTCGTGATTAATTTGCTCATAAATACATAGTATGAGGTGGCTGTTTACATACTGCTTTGTTGTGACAGGAGTACCGTAACGTCATGTATAGTTGCATTATAAGGTCCTGTGTAAGCCTAAAAGTACTTGACGTCGTCAAATAAGAGAGAGATATACTGGATAATCAAACACAATTCATTTTCTTTGGACGTCACGTGATGAATATGTAACAAGACTGATTGACATGTCGGAAATACTAGTTAGGTATAAAATACTAAAGATGGCAGAAAGTTCAGACATAGCTTAGTGGGTGACAGACGTGCACATTCCTATCCGGTATTATATATCTACATAATGAAGACACTTATATTGAGCCTTCTCTTGTCAAGCCATGTCTAGTGTCACTTGAGGACCTCATACTAAGGGAGACCGACAGTTCATTAGTTTAGATATACGGTCACGAGAAACTTATATAAAACACCATGATTTAACGAAATTTGAGAAACTCGAGTACCTATTGGAATACTGTCCTCGCTATATGTAACTTACACGTATATATGGAAGACACATATTCATTTATATACTGACAAAGTAGGGACCAAAATGTTCACAATCAGTTATGGGTTTACGAATTATGAATTAAACGTAAAAAGTGTGTGTGTATGTGTGTGTGTGAAAACAGAGAGAGAGAGAGAGAGAGAGAGAGAGAGAGAGAGAGAGAGAGAGAGAGAGAGAGAGAGAGAGAGAGAAAAAACACACTGAATGGGAAAAATGTATTGTAAATCAAATCCAAGAATAAACAAATATTAGAAATTTTACATCAAGGATATGACATAATACAATTCTCGTTACAAGTACAAATATATGAAGTTAGGACTAACATAATGAATAGGCTAAATTATGGTTAGAAAGCGACAAATAAATGTATTCCATGCCAGAATCAAAGAAAAAATGATAAACAAGACTTATGTTTACTTGAATCCTCTACTTCAATTTTAAAAATTATTACATTTTATAATTTTTATTGATTTGATCTTTTGACCATTTTAAGCTTTAAGGAGGTGATACCAACGGTAGGAAATGGCAATCCAATGTTCGTGTACAGGTTTACCTCACACTGTATTGCGTGAAACATTTTGTGATCACTTGTGCTAATCTGTAATATGAATCAGTCCGTAATTCAGGATCAGATGTCTGTGCTCCGTTTTGTCATAAGAAGAGGCTTTTGAATAAAGAGTGGCAATACATAAATCTTGCAAGTTATATGTACACCCGCTATAGGTAGAGAATACATGAAATAAAAAAGGAAAATGCGGTGTCATATAAAGTAAGTAGTGCATTAATTTCATTTATTGCATACCTAGGCATTGATTAACCAATAAAATATATTTATTAAAGGTAAATCAGAATGGTAAAAAGTTCAAAGTGACAACTTGTTGGAAACAAAGCACATCATTCTTGATGAAATATTAACGATACATAACTTATCAATGCAGCACCATCGATACCACTTTTCATCTCGTTGCAAGTGACAGGAAACTGTACAAAATTTATATTTTAAAAAATACGACAATATATAACAGATAATGAAGTTGTTGTTGTTGTTGTTGTTGTTGTTGTTATAGGGTTTAACGCTATTTTTCATCACAAGATAGGCTATACATGGCGGAGAGTATAAATGGTGGAGGAAGAACCCGGGAAAACCCCGGAAAGAACAACCGACCAACGAGAAGCTACCGGCTAGCTTTCTCACATACCCACACTCGCCGAGCCCCGACTCGACCCCACGCAGACAACGGTGAAATGGCAGTGATCGGTAACGGTGAGCGCTTTAGACCACTCGGCCATTCGGAATATTATGAATAAACCACACACACACACACACACACACACATATATATATATATATATATATATATATATATATATATATATATATATATATATATATATATATATATATATATATATATCCAGAGCATCTATTTCTGACTTTATCCTTTCTTCGATTGGTTGTAAATATTGATTGGTCAATCATTTGTGCTTTTTACTACTGTTTATGTAAGTCTTGTGTATTAGTGGATAAAGTATTGAATCTCTGACTGAACAAATCCTGCACGTCTAAACCTTTCTTTCTGTTATCATTAATCGATGTTTGCAACTATCAGATTTTACTATCTTTTACAATGGCACACTATTCAATGGATTTTAATTTATTTTAAACTCGTTTCCTCTACATCGTGATATCTTTAAAGTTATCATTTAAAGCGTTACGAATTTGAATTTCAACTTGTGTTTGCAGACATGTATTATTATTCGCATCGGCTGTTTCTTGAGTAGCTGCTCAACTGGTAATGAGGATCTTGCTGAAGACAAGATAGTGTTAATCTTTTGACCTTGATAGTGTTAATCTTTTGACCGTAATAGTGTTAATCTTTTGACCTTGTGCGTCATTGCTTTCATCATCTTCGGTCGAAAAGAAATCAAATTATGAACTTCCTAGAACCTCTAAAAGATATTCTACGCATTCCTTACATTATATATGCTATTTGCTGTACAGGGTAAATGTTACCAGTATGCGTTAAAAATCTATCATTTTTTATCTGCATCCCTGATGCTGATATTAGATCTGATTATTTTACTCTTCGTAATTGTTTGTAATTTGGATTATCAATGTCTGAAACAAATTATCCATCTAAAATGTTTCAATTGCAATAGGATCTAGAAACGTTATAGTAATTTTGGTGTTATTGATTTGGTCCAGAAAAAAAAAAAATGTGTGAATGCCTTGCTTTCAAAACTCACAAACTCTTTCAGGTTTAATGGATGCTTGTATGAATCGGTCACTTTTTCATTGTAGTTGGTTACTTACACTGTGTAATTTATGCGTGGAGTTATTTGAACTTTTGAGTCGTGTGTCAAATATTCAACGCCAATACCTACTTCTTTATTACCATTCCTAAATAGGCTATCTTGGGCCGTTTTCATATAAATGTTAGGTTCTAGGCTGCAGTAACCTAATTAGATTTTAATAATCTGAAATAAACTAATCCCGGTTTCATTATTGTCACTGATGTAGTAAAAGCAAATTTATTTTTGAGTTCATCATACATATTGTAGTAGCCAGCAGAAAAATCCATTTTCTGTGTGAGACATGCAATTATCCCTTTCTGTTATCAATTGGATTGGTACTCTAGATTTTTTCATGGAGACCATAGATTGTAACAAAGCTCTTTTGCCTTAATCGAGCAATGTATGTTGTCTAAGGACAAAGGTACTTATTTTCTTCTATTTTGATTATTTATTCAATTTTTATTTTCATTTCTTCTTTTTATATTGCGGTATGTATTGTACACGTTAATGAAGAAGTGACACTCTTCATGTTTTCATTTCATTTGGTGGCAGAGTTGTCTCAGGAGGTGAGGTCGACCGGACGCTGAACAACAAGGTGTACGGTAGGTGCTTCATTGTTACCTATCGCTAGGCTTATCCTGTGTAGTCACAAAGTAACGTGCCTTGTTAGTCCTCAACAATATCGTCGATACTGTTCAGTTTGGTTATAGTTGGCGTCACTGTTTCATTATAGAATTAAATGATCATGGTTAGGTATTTGTCAATGTGTAAATTTTACCGAATCACTCGCAAAGTTAACATAAAGTCTTTATGGTTGGGTATTTATCCGACTTTACGTTAACTTTATGAGTGATTAGGTAAAATTTACACATTGATAAATACCCAACCATAAGGACTTTATGTTAACTTTGTGAGTGATTAGGTAACATTTACACATCGATAAATACCCGACCATGATCATTTAATCCTTATAATTCCAATTTACTTCCCTTCTGTCATCATTATCAGCAGTTTTCATCAACAAAACATTCGCTTTACGGTAACTCGAAGTTTTCATTCATTAGTCTTTTCACTGAAACTGTATACATAGCTCGATCTTCGTTAGCCAAGAGTCGTCGATTCTTTATATAGTAATACAGGGTAGAGTGTCAGAGCGGGTCATGCCAGTCGTATAAGGAGGTTGTTATTATCATTATTTTAATATATACAAAATTGGTAGATGCTGTTTAAACCAGACTATTCCTTTATCTCTAACATTAAGCTTGGAGATGGCACGTGATGTTATAGCATATGTTTTTCTTGCTTACTGCGTATTTTGATCATACAAAAGTAAAATCGTATCCATTTTAGTGAGATCCCTTGCTCGACATATGACCCTGACCTTGAATAACAGCCGATGAAACATTGTTGAAGCAAAATACATTAATTTCTCAAGATGCGCTTGTAAAGCCGGCCATATGTGTTCTTGGGCAAAAAGGGTGAGTGTAGGAATGCAGGGATGATTGTACAATCACATTGTTTTAACTTCTAATTGGCGATTTTAATCAGGTGGTTACACATTTTGGTAGGAAATCACTAAAGTGGGTGGGTGGGACTTGTTGTTATTATTATGGTGTAAGACGTCGGTATAGCTAAAGCTTCACATAAAATTACCTGTTAACTGGGAACCAAAAGTAGTCCGCATAATTTACCGATGTATATACAATTCTTGATCAGTATCACGTGACCATTTATATCTAATCAGACTGCAGAAACTTGGGTCCATTCATAACAATTGTCATTACCATGTTTTAAAACCTTTAAACTATTTGTCTCATCAGTCACGTTTTCAAGCAGTTCCGGAAAATGTGATAAATCCGGTAAAAGTTAGAGGAATAACCATAGCAGTAGCCATTCCTGACAAACAGAGTCCAGCGGCTGATACAACTACTACACCACCTAAATTGTTTCCATATGAGATTGCGATTATATATTTATTTAATCGAACCTTGTAATGTTTGATCTCCTTGATGAAGCAATATATATTCTCTTTAAACTTTATAGCGATGGTTTACTATGTATTGCGCAAAAATTTTGTCAGGCAAAATCCATTTGCTATTAGGTGGTCGACTGTGATACAGTTTCTTCGGGATCCATTATTTATTGCGGAACAATTCTAAACTTCAATAGCAGTTTCAGACACCTGCTGTATGCAAGAATTATGACAGAGCTTACTTCTGCATTGTAAATGGTGTTAATAATGATTTAGTCTTACTCCGCATTATATTTACTTAGATAGTCAGCAAGGTAACATTTATGTAGTAACAGTTTTGTCAGGAAAAGGTCAAACTGATACCAGGTAGTTAATTGTGAACTGATTAAGTGAAAATAGAATGATTAACTTAAAATCTTATTCAACACCCATTGATGATATTAGACCATTTCAAATGTAAAGTATGATATAGGCAGCAGCAAAAGCAGAGTTTCATGTTGCAAAGTGAACTGAGCTAAAGTTTTTGGATCACTTTAAATTTGCTTATTTATCTATCAATTAAGTAGGCACGCGTTAGAGCAGGCTTCACGTTCTTTGAAATAATATCTTGTATTTGAATATATGTATATTATTTGCCGCTAAATTTAACACCAACATCTTTTTCAAAAGTATTTTGAAGCCATTTTTGTTCTGACAAAATTAAAAAGATACCTTAAACATGTATACTATCCATCTATCAAAAATTGGATGCTGCTGGTAGAGTTTTGTTTCCTTCATGTAGTGTGATTTTAACATCTTGTGACGTTATCCATTGCAGTTTTCAAAGTTTCATGTTTTTTTTTCTTTCAACATTTGAATTGGTATTTGTTTTTCTTTTGTGTTTGCTGTTGTTTATTTATACTGTTGTTTGTTACTTGATTTGTTTTAAATTGGCAGCAAACATTTACCATGTTGTCTTTCAATACCAGATATAAGTGTGACGTTTTGGTTTTCGTGGGTTTATTGCTTACCTTGCTGTCATCTTGTTTTATGTTTGTTTGTTTTTGTCTTTCACATATTCCATTTATTTTACAAGAAACTTGTAAAGTAGATCAAGAAACATATGAAATGGAACAAAGGTAAAATGTTAGATGGCTTCCGATGATACAAATAGTGCAAACTAATTGGAAATGTAAATTGGAGCCAAAATAGAGATGGGTCGAAAACGACTGCCTTTACAAAACTTGTACTTACCGTAGAAAAAAGCAATGATATGCAGAGTAAATCTGACCATGAATTGGAAATTTTACTAGATCTAGCTTTACAAAAATTAAATACTTCTTCCTGACTTATATAGCTTATTTTTGTTCCAGCTAATTTTCAGTTTAATGTTTACCGGTTATTTCATTTTTATGTTTCGTTTGCTACATGTTTATCTAATTCCTGTCGATACGTCTCGATTTCCATTGATTTAGAATTACTGCCACTTTTGTCTTTCATAATCGGAATAATTTTTCTAGCTGGAATATTCCAATTTCACCGCTATTTAAATTACCTAAAATTGTTTTATGTAGAACATAGATTTTGTTTTTATTTTAAACAATATGTCGCTGAAGGAGGTGACGATTTGAACTGATAGGGTATGACAATTTTGAAGATTACACCAGAGATGGCAATAAATATGTAATTATTAATTATAAACGTAGAAACATACTGAGAAACACCTAACATATGATCAGAAGGTTTGGTAACCAATCATAAAAATCATCACTCAGAAATTTTACAAAATGTAGATTATACATGTAAGTCTTCAAATTGTCTATTTGTTTACATTTATGACCGTTTTAATACAAAATGATCAGACCTTTTTTTTTTTTCGTTAACATGATCTTTGCGCGGATTGATACAGTGAACATTTTCGAGGTCTAAGTAATGTGTAAACCTCGCAAAGAGGTGGAATCCAAAACGTTCAAAGCGTAGCATCTTGAAACAAATAATTTTAACGAATGTGAGTTTACTTGTGAGGATTTTTTTGTCCATTTTGTTCACTTCTGCATTCAAACAACCTAAATTTATGTGTGGATTTTTCATTCATGCAGTCTATTTCAGTATTAGACGCTGTAACCAAGTCTTGATTGTCACTTAATTTTGGTTAGTAATGCGAGCTTACTCATCCATTCCAAACACGATTATTATTGTAATGAAACCTTAAATCTCTACTTAAACAATGCTATCACTGTATTTAAGAAAGAGTTAGGTATTGTTTTTACTATAAATGTGTACTGCTTGTCGTAGAGTGTAACAGGTGTACGACAGACATCGAATATCGAACAGCAACATGTCTTGTTAGTTCAGCCGCTGTGTAATTAACTAATAATAGGTCAATACTACGCTGTGTAATTATCTAATAATAGGTCAATACTAGAAGCCTACTCTTTGTTCTTTAGAGTTCGTTTTAGATGAAAAGTTACTTAGTATGAACGACAGTATATACGTTACTTTTCACCTAAATATTCATTGACGCACCATTTATATTCTCCGTTGATCGGGAAGCTACATATATTACCCTCACCGTTTCGTCGTTTTTAACTGTTTGATTTTATTAACACTGGTCGATGATAAAACTTTAATCAGCTGTAAATAGTCTTACATATAACCTTTTCTATCAGAGTTCGTTTTAAGCCAATTATTGAATGCACCTTCTCATTGCTTACATAAACGTATAATAGAGTATCTATAGTCTTGACACATATTAATATCTGTTTATTCAGGTCACTAGTAAGATTGTTTTCTTCATTGCTGGTAACCTCGATTTCTTCCCTGTTGGTAACATTGTTCCTTTCGTGTGGTAACTTTGTGTTCTTTCTTGCTGGTAACATTATTTTCTTATTAGCCGAAGATGTTACTGCACTTGTTTATCGTTAGTAGGTTTCCTAGTTGCTATTCTGAACTATGTTAACTAAGCGTCTAGAGGACTAAGACGCAAGATCGTTAGTTAAGTATTTAAGTAAATTATAGCAGAACCAGCATCTTTAAGTGTCAAAATAAATGATTGTTTTTTTATATCTTCATGACCAATCTTATTTTGAAATGTTACAATGATATTTTCCTTTGTGTCGTAACCTTGCCGTCCTAATTAGTCTGATGTCCTTCATTAGCTTTCTAACAGCGTCTTATTCTGTAGGACACACGGTACTTAATGGTATGGAAAAATGGAAACCAGCCTGGAAATGGGTGAACATTTAATAGAGTATATATGGGTTTGGGTGGTCAGGATTGGTTAATAATGTAAGTCATGTTTTAGGAAAAAGAATCTTTTGAGAGCATATCCTAGTTGTAAGTGAAAAAAAAAATAGAGACATTGTTTTATTGATGGAATTCCAGTCCTTTAACAGTCTTGAGTTTGGAACACTCATTACTAAAATTAGCACCTGACTCTTTGGTGCGGAATTGAAAGCACATGTTTCAAACACATGCATGTCCAGAAATTGCCGCGGCTCATATCCTTTCCTCTACACAGAAGCTGACATCCAGGTTCCATCTATACTGATAAATATAGGTTTGATCATGGGCACTCAGAAATTTTAAGTTATTGAATTTTTAATATCATGGTGTTTGCATAGGTTACTATGGGAACTGAATTAGTACCGTGACTCTTGTACAGACTGAGTAATAGTGTAATATTTGTTCTGTTTTGTACCGCTGACAATATTCTCCAGTATTCAACAGCTCTAGATCTATGGTTATAGCTAATACAATACCAGGTGAAGGCTCCCCGAAACTTTCGTAACAGTATTATTTTGTCTGGCCCATGATCAATGGAGTATTTGTTCGTTTTTCCCCTTCATGTGTATCTAGTTGTGCTATAAGGGAATTTCAGAAATTAAATGAAATTGTTTAATATCAATGTTATTGTCATTTGAGCTGATGCATCGTTAGGTAAATGTATATAACGTTCATGTAGCTGCTGTAGCATCTGGAAATAAAAAGTTAATTTATATATTGCTTCGTCTAACTCTGGGATGTTTTTGTCTATCAAATACATTCATTTAAAAAAATCCCATAGTTATACCTTGTCCAATTTGATTGATTCTGAAAACATTCATGTCACATTGCAAACTGTATCCTTTTAAATAAAAAAAGTGAAAAACGTAGTCACAAAATTGAAAAACGTAGTCATCACAAAACAATTCAGGATATTATTATTATTGGTGCTTGAAATAGACAAATCTTCAATTCGCATTCTCTTGTATGTTTTTTTGTAACACGACTAGCTTTGACCATACTTTTATAAAATGCAAACTTGTACAATATCACTTTTTCCATTGATACGTAAATTGTTGCTTTTATCTTACGCTCATGATACGTTTATCTCACCTGTATGACAATCAATCACAATACAGATTTGTGTTATTATTTATGTAAGCAAAAATGTTTCAAACTAGGTTCTTTTTATGCTGATAAAAAATTTACTTTATTTCTTTTTTGTCGTTGCCAGGCAGTAGTATTAACGTTTGTCAGAAATCTAATTCACGCGAGGTTAAGAGACCCAAATCCTGAAGTTTCTAATATAGATTTTTTTTTCGTAAATTTATAAGTGCGCTAGACCGGTAGTTAAAAAAAACCCATATTCTAAATACTCCACATTTCATCCTGGTACATACACTTCTATACTACTCTCGTATAACAATTCATGGAAAGATATCTAGTTACAAAATATTTCCATAATCATTAAGAAATATGCATTTTATTTCAATATAATGCTTCTATTTTAATTTAGTCATAATTTTATTATTAATGCACTGAAAGTTTTTAACGTTTTGAATCGCTGCCCAGCTGGTATTCTAATTCAAAGGAAGCCTGGAATTGTCTGTTCTCTTCTTTGTACAGCTAGAATGTGAATTCTGTCAACTTAAGGAGACATTATATATGATAATTCGAAGAACGAAACACAAGAAGGGAATCCTCATCAAAACCAATCTGCACTAAATTTCAATTCTGAAAGTACCTATCTTTAACTCTCTCTCTCTCTCTCTCTCTCTCTCTCTCTCTCTCTCTCTCTCTCACACACACACACACACACACACACACACACACACACACACAGCAACAAAAGACCCTCAGATAAATATCTCTTTGATTCGATAATGTTTGAACCTTCTTCTACTGGAAAAGTTCGAGCGGCACTTCCTTTCAGAAAGCTTTGAAAACAAAATTTCATACAAATTACAGGTGCTCGACCACGCCTTTCGTGGAGAAAGGCCCGCCTGCTTTCCAGATAGAACTGAAACTTTATTATTCCAGAGGAAATTTAAAATATTCATCTCTGAAGTTGCAATACGACGACAACGTTCAGGTAAACAGCGCATAGTGGGAGATTGTCTTCATTTATATATCGGAAGAGTCGTGTGTGTGTGTGTGTGTGTGTGTGTGTGTGTGTGTGTGTGTGTGATTTGGATTTTTAACGTAGCTTTAAAAAAATTTCAGTCATTTCGCTTATAGTGATGTCTAGCACTGAGGCATCATGCCGCAGACATGTAGCATGATGTCCCACTCGGTCACATTATCCCGACACCAGGCTGACCAGTCCTGACACTAACCTCTTAATGCTGAGCGCCTAGCGAGGCAGCTGCTAATCTTTTGCATGACTCGGCCGGGGTTCCAGCCTGTGACCTCCCGCATCCGAGGCGGACACTATAACCACTAGGCCACCGGAGCGGTGTGGAACATTCGTAACATTTTTACGGAAGAATTCTAACATTTTCAAAAGAAAGTCTAGAGTACATTAAATAGTCCAAGAAAAAGATTTTACCTTGCCTTAAAAAAGTAGGGTAATAAACAAAACTGAAATATATGGAAACAAAAAGAAATTTGTGCAAATAGCTGTTATTTGTATTTGCATATGTGTCTCGTGATCGGGTTAAGGTGATGCAACATTTTAGACAAATGTGGAGAAGCAGATATCTTCAGACGGCTTATTGAAGAATTGCTGTATACATTCTGTTTAGGACAGATTTGAGTATCATGCACAATGAAGTGATCGCTCTCGAGTTAGCAAAAACTCAGCTTTTAATGCTTTGACTTCCAAAATTGAAAACACTTGAGCTATCAATTGACTAGAAATTTAACAATAAAATAGCTCAAATCATTTATTTTCAGAGCATATTAGCGATTTTCAAAATGAACATCTGTAGCGTCCACCCAATTAATTCTAATTAACAAAATTTAGCAACTGCATACAATAAGAATTTTAGTTTTATGATACCATTAACAGATTTAAATTAATCAGTCTTTCGATTAGAAGTTTTCTTTGAACACATCCGCGCAGTAGTTCGCTTATAGGTAGAGCTTATTTATCTCAAATGATAAGATTTGCATAGAACAGATGGGGTACAAAACTAACAAGACAGGTTTATACATATCCTATGGCTTTGTTATAAGTTGCATTCATTATAATTCGAATTTATTTGAAATTATCATTTTTTTGCTGGAGGGAGGGACCATCGAAACATTTTACAACTCCGTGTGTATTTGTGTGTGTGTTTTTAACGAGGTAATCCTATTTTTACACTTTATCGTTCCAGTTACACGTAAATACCTCACTAATTCATTATTGCCTCTTCAACGTATTTATTGAAGAAACACGTGTTTCGAAAGAAACTATCAAAATTGAATGCAACTTTAACAATTTTAGTCAAATCGCAACGATGTCTGCGGTGTGGCCGTTTATGGTGATGTCTAGTACTGGGATATCATGCCACAGACATTTAGCATCATGCCTCACCCAGCCGCATTATGACTCGGCCGGAGTTCGAACCCGCAACCTGCCGGAGCGGTTTAGAACTGTGAAATCGACGCATAAGTGTTGGTACCAAGTTGTCTTTTGGAATTCCAGCGGATCTCTCCTAGATTCCAATCTACAGCAAAAGTCATAAAATCTGTTTGCAAATTGCTGAATTTTATTTTCGATATCCTCGTAGCGTGAAATCAGCTAAATTATCGACACAGCATGTATGCGTGTTACATCTAACTTCGTTCTTCATACTCCAAAGATCAAGAATGTCTTTGGTCCATTATATTTCAGCGTGTCTCCCATTCCATAAATTGTTCCTCTAAATAACTCAGTAATTTCTCTTGCTCGTAAAAATACGAGAATTCAGCATGTAAGACTTCAATGGACACAATTTGGTAATGACGGTCGCTTATGCAACCACTATCTCATTCGAAGCATAACCGTTATGTCCGATATCCCCCAGACAAGTGACTGAACCCTTTACATGCGCTCTAAGGACGCAGGCAGGCAGGACAACTGGCAGTTTAACAGCAGGTGGCGTACCTCGTTCGAAACTAATTAACTGAGTCCATTTGTCGAAGACTGGGAATCACTTTCAAGCTCTGGCCATGAATTTGGGGAAAAAATAAGCTTTATACTGGGAAGTTAAGAAGCGGTGTTAAGACGTTTGATCACTTAATTGTAACAAGCAGGGAAAAAGTCATTTTTGGAATGCATATGGCAAATTCTTAAAAATCATGAATCAATACCATCTTAAAAAACTGTTGTTCGTCAGAATTAAGAAAACCTAGCACTCAGAAGAACAATACTACATAAATACTAGAAGCCGAAGAATATGAACAATACAGTATGGAAGTAAAGCTTGCGTGGCAGTCTATTTATTTAAACGATCAATAGGTTCAACGGTATGTATGTATGTATGTATGTATGTATGTATGTATGTATGTATGTATGTATTTATATATAGTCCTACTCAATAATAAATGTATTTACATCATGCATACCGAACATTCATTTTCTATTCCTGCATCACAGAATATCAGATTCGGAAAAGAGGCCTTTAGCTATAAATATTGACGAATTACTTTGATAAAATGCAATCCTTGATTCAACAGAGGATGTCAAACGCATCTGAGTAAAACATAATATTTCTTATCCATGACAGTGATATAACTTTCCTCTAAGAATATGTGCAAAATTTGCATATCAGAGATTGAATCTGCATTTCTCAAAACATCTACTTAATGTTTTTATTTTAATTTTTATGAACGATGTTCATTATGTATACCGTTTAATCTTTTATTGAAGATAAGTAAGATAAACTACCGTAAATACATTTCGTGTCTGCTTGATTCAGTGATTAGTGAAAGAGCTCTATTATTTCCACACAAATACTTATTTCTCATTGATTCTTTACATTCCTGGTTCGTGAGAACCACGCCGTCCACCAGAATTGGTACCCTGTGCCACAGTGTACCTACTAGTGATGTCACAGTGTACCTACTGGTGATGCCACAGTGTACCTACTGATGATGCCACTGTGTACCTACTGGTGATGTCACAGTGTACCCACTGATGATCCCACAGTGTACCTACTAGTGATGCCTCTGTTGTTGCATCTGTACTGATAGTGAAGTAATGAGGACAGCACGGAACAATTGAGTGTGCACTGGGAGAAAAGAATGTTTGGATATTTATTTGTGTTTCCAATATTTCAAATAGTTGTACTTATATCTTTAAACAATTACTGTGTTTTCCAATTTGACTCTTTTTTGCAGGACACCTGTGTTCTGTTATGTTTGCCATGAATATCACTTTTCTGATTTGTGTTACTGACTAGATTCTTATTTGCCTTCTATGCCGAGGTGTGTCTGTGTATTAAATGTTGCTAGTATCCTTTTCTAGTATTACCATTTAGCACAGCAACCCAACCCACCCATCCAAGTAACTACCGCACCTGCGGGAGGCGAAAGGAAGGGAGTCTGACCCAGTAAGGACTCAGAATCCTTATGCAACCATCCTTTTCATAGGAACGGGGCCATTGATTTACGTTTTGCGACTGAGGGTATAACTTCTTGCAACGCCATTGAATATATCACTAGAATCATTCTATAATGTGATATCTGTATGAAGACAGAGTTTGAAACCAGTCAAATGTTATGGGAGTGATGCACCGTCTGCTTAACTGAACAACAAGGCATGTAATTGAGAAATAAAATTGGATCCGTAAACATTGCCAATAAATGAAGACGTATGGAAAAACATTATTTAATTATTAATATAAACAGGCTTAGCATTATATCTTGCTATCGCATTTGAAAGCATGGATGGTACATGTTTCCAGAATCACAACGGATAACCAAGGCCGGCCGACCAATTAAGCATACTAAGCACGTGCTTAGGACACCAGCGCAACAGAGGCACCAGAAAAATTCAAATTAATTGTTGATAATAAAATTGAATGAATTATATATGACCATTTCGATCTGCATATGCGATTATTTTGATTGGGAATAATGGTAACACTGGTATTTTACCACCTTTTGAGCTTTAAATATTGGGGGTTTTTTTTGTTTTTGTTTTTCTTTTAAGTTGCACATTTTGTAGGAAGAGGGAGTATCATAATATTTTCAGTGCTTAGGGCCCTGGAAGGCCTTAATCCGGCACTGCAAATAGCCTTTTACTGCAAGCAAGCAATGTCTGAGGCAGTCATAACATGAAATGCAGGCAGCATGTGTTCGTACAGTGTTAGGCCCGTGCTTCGTCTGACCATACATGAACGAATGTTAATGAGTGCTTGCTCTTTGCCATTATGGCAGAGTTAGGCTTTGGTGTTTGCTTCATTTTGACGTTGGTTATAAAGATTCCAGAGACACAGATGTCCGTCTATAACATGGCTGAGCCATGCTTGTGACAATGCTAATGTAAGCTCATGCACTTCAGTAAATGTTAACGCATACAATTGTATGATAATCCTCCATTTTAATAGACACCAAAAGATGTCTTGGGCAAAGTCACAAAATAAACGCATCCTTAATATTTTATAATGAAAATGATAACAGCTGTATATTTGATTTATTTGTATTGAAAGGTTTCCAGTCACATATTTAGTGCAATGGAAAATCGAAGTTACACAATTGTGCCGAAGGATGCGGTCGTTTCTTTTACTTCTTTTTTTTCACACACATTTCACCCTTATCAATCCCATAACTGCAGATGGTCATGCAAAACAGGTGATGTAAATGTGGTATGTCCTGTTTATAACCTTTTTTGATCAATAACACGATATCATTTTTATTATTTGCGCTAAATACAAATGAGGGTACATCTCCGCTGTCAAAATGACTATCATCATTTTCAAGGAGTAAATTTGTCAACCATTCTATTTGTTGCCACATATCTGCAGTCAAAGACAGCAACCGTTCCGAATGACATCTTATGCACAATGATGGAGCATTGAATTATTAAAATAAAATGGTAAATACTATTTTATTTGCTGCATTGTGCTCTGGTCATGTAAAACGATATCATCATGTTTAAATTGAATATATTCTTATCTTTGAAAACCTAGATGACAGATGCCTAGATTTCCTCTTAGGTGTCTAATTTAATAGAGACGAGCATGCATATCAAAATAGATAAGATGAACAATTATAGTAAAAGTGACACCAGATCATTCTGAAAACGTGGATGACAGCTCTAATGGATTAACAAAGAGTTCAGCGGAGTTTACCCCGTCGGAGGAGATACGTATGTGTTATGATGTGTCACTCTCAAGGCCAGAAATTCTATTTTTGCATTTTCAGAAGAAATAAAGTTATTCAAAACTAAATGCAGATGTCACAGAAGAAGAAGAAGAAGAAACACTGCCACCATTCACCTTCCTCCAAATTATTATTTTTCTTTCACCCTCTAGTGTGATATCTCAAGTAAATGATAATTGAAGAACTCATTGGTTTACTCAACTGCATTTAAAATCTTTCAAAGTGAGTTCCCTATATATATTTTCTAACTATAATAATGAAACGGTTAGAATGATGTTCTAAAGCAAGAATTGCGATTCTTGTAATCCTTAATAATATCATTTTAATTGATATTATTTCACTGTTTATAATGTAAATGGATTAAAAAATTAATTAAATCCAGCTCGCTGCACGAAGACATGACATTATTTGCTTTCCCTCCTGTTTGTTTTCGATCCCATCCACACCCACACACCTCATTTCGAAAAAGTAAAGTATCATGATATAAACAATGCACAAAACGTTGTAACTTCATTCATCTATTTATAATTTCTGTCCTGATTGTTGCCAGGTGGCCTATAACATTGTTATCTTGCTCAAGTTTCAAAACAAATGGAAACTGTCAATATAAAGAACCAGACAGACTGCTTCCTGTCATTTTCCAGTTTCTAGAACAGTCCATTTTCAATACAATCGTGTCGTCTGCAATATTTCCAATATGTAGTTTTCAAATTTCTAAAAGCAATTGAACAAATAAAATGTATAACTCTTGTATACATTCTAAGGGATGCAACTCCCGAAGTTACCGAAATTTGCCGACTTACTCTGATCTTATCGAAGACTGCAAATTACATTACGTATGCTGTGTGAAAAAAGTAGACTCTCCCGGTAAATATGGCAGCCTTTTAAGAAAAGAACTCCCGTTTGGTTTGAAACACTAGCAAGTTGACAGTGTTATAGATCCCATGGCGATAATCAGGTTAGAAATTATAAATTGATGAATTAAATGACTTCGTTTTGTGCCCTTCATACTATTCCCTAATAACTTGGGGGGTGGGGGGTGCATACAAAGGTGACAGTAAACGAATATTTCAGACACAACAAGAGTTTTTATGATAAACTATGAGGAATGAAATGAATTCAACTTGTGTATTATGGAAATTTGCTACAGTACTCAATGGATTCTATGTAAATCCATGGTCTCGTTACCCAAACTTGTTCCAGTATTTCCACTCCCTCCATGTGTGTGTGTGTGTGTGTGTGTGTGTGTGTGTGTGTGTGTGTGTATGTGTGTGTGATATAGAGGATCTCTCAAATGGGTAATGATTTAACATTGAAGTTATGAAACGAGCTGAATAATGTCCAGCTTTTGCTCGCCAAGGCCCACTAAAGCTGGACATTATTCAACGAGTTTCACAAATTTAATATTAAATCATTACCAATTGATATTCTTTTTATCACATAGTTTTTATTTCAGTGGAAAGTATTCAGATAGAAAGAAGAACGAATAATTTCGTGAATTCTGACAGGTTGTATCTTTCATATGTTGTGCGCAAAAAATAGTCCTAAACAAAGTTGAACTAGAATTAACGTTTAAAAGTAGATTATACTTTTCTTACAAAGGTTTACTGGATGCAGAAATTCCCATATTTACCGTAATGTATTTGTGACTGGATATTTACAGTATTTGACTTGGAACAGTATGCTACAGAATACGTAATTTACATAGCTGCCAACCCCCAAGTACAAAAATACTGACTGCTTATGACAAAAATACTGATTCTCAGGAACAAATACTGATTTTTAAAATTTTAATGCATATGTAACTATTTACAACATATCAGTAAAGTAGGACAGTACCGTACATAATTATTTAATGTCAAAGATGCATGTGTTGCAC
Organism: Megalonaias nervosa; assembly: GCA_016617855.1. Lineage (NCBI taxonomy): Eukaryota > Metazoa > Mollusca > Bivalvia > Unionida > Unionidae > Megalonaias > Megalonaias nervosa. The sequence goes on from JAECUM010045993.1 coordinate 21,541, forward strand.
ACTTGCACCTTCTGTACGGGCACCCTGCTCCATTTGGGTGCCCATTCAGAATGTGCAAGAGTGCAACACACTCAGACAGAGACTGTTTATAGGAGCCTTTTCCACACCTTGTTTTTTTTTTTTTTTTTTTGTCAATCATTATCGATTCCAATGTACCATCTGTCATTGATGATCTGAATTTCGTGTGATTTTCTTACTTAACTTTTTTCGTTCTAGCATACGAGTAATCCTTTGTGATTTTACTGTCTGGAAAACGTGTGCAAAATATATCACCAGCAACACTAGTAACTGAAAGAAGAAGGTTCATTTCTAAAAGAAATTTAATAAACTGAATTTCGATCGAATTACATCAAGGTTCTCTCTGGTATTTATATACGTCCAAGTTCAGGCTGAGCTGCGTATGATGAAGCAGCAAGCTGATGTTTATTAGCTTTTTCATGCTCATGTGCGCTTCCATGCCCAATAGCGAAATCACATTACACAATTTGCAAAACGTAAAGTCTTCTTCTTTACTAGATGGTTTCACAAATCTAAACAAGATAGCACAATTGTCCTTCCAGTTCTGTTGTCTTGTCTTTCCTGGAGAAAATTCTGAATATTCTGCTTTCCTATTCAACATGATTAGAAGCTGAATATTACGAAGGTGAGATACTGTGATAGCGGTAACTGATTGCGAAATCTAATATGGCGGATAAAGACAGGCATGGTAGCCTCGATTTCGAATGAACTAATCATATTGTAGAACTATATTCTTATATACATGCAATACATTTCTATCAGAATGGAACCGAGTGCCCGTTCTAAAAACTGAAAATTGCAAAGAATTTTTTTTGTTTGTTTTTTTAAAAAAAAATTAAAATACGTATTTTGTGCAAAACAAACGTACACCCGTATTCAGGTCCAAACTACGGGACAAATACGGAAAAAACGGGACACTTGGCAGCTATGCGTAAACAAATTTCATTTTGAGTCGGAATTGCATCACATAGTAAATATGCAGTGGTTAGATAAACTTCTGTCAGTTCGGAGACCAGTTTATGTCCGCATTCTTCTGTGAACAGAGGTGAGTTTATTTAGTTCTGTAAGTTAACATTTAAACCACACTTGTATAAAGGGTGGATTCCATGCTAAAGGCTTACCGTCCCCTCCACCCCCAACCCACACACCCGCTATCAACTGAGCAATACCCTTAGTTTTAGTTGTTGTTGTCGTTGTTGTTCTTGTCTAGGAGTTTTAGCCATTTTTCATGTTATGATATGTTATACGTGACATAACAAACCCATGTGATGGTAAACAGGCTATATTCAGACAGACGAGACCATTTTACCCCAATTCCTTTCATGAATCGAATCGAAAAATGGCCGCCAAAATGTTCGTAGAAAACAAACAATTCCAGAAGGTCTGGTTGAAAAAAGTTTTACCCAAGATCGCAGCCAATCAGTAAAGAGAATACTACAGAATAATTTCATGGGCATATTTGGACCAATCAGAATCACATAAAGTGATATGTTCACATGTTATAATATCAAAAATATTAAACTGCACACACTATAGGCAAAGTGTACCGACTATGTGATAATCAGAAATCCTCCCTAGGTCGTCAGTTTGCTTTATTATATGACCTCTTGCTGCATGTACACAGCAATTTGTTCTGAATAAATTTAGGTCTACAATAAAACAAAGTTTTCCAGGTGTGGCATTTACATGTGATAATCTAGTTATGCGTACAACTTACGTATATCAGCACGATTAAAGATGAGACTAGGAGAAGACCCGCCATTTCTAAAACTCAGAAAGGTATTATAATTTACATCTCGACACAGTGCATTATAGATGTAGATAAGCAACTCTGTACAGAGCTAAAGAGACGAGAATAATGTTCAAGGAATTATAAGCAATGATCTACAAATAATACGAATCGAGCATTATGTACTCATTACAAAACAAGGCTGGATTAAAATAATGTTGGCATGAAACAGACCATAATAGTCACAATTTATGTACACGAAAACGCTCTGCTTCTAATTAAATGCAAGTATTGGTACGATTTATTATCATTAAATATGGACTGGTAAAAAGAAAAATAAACAAGTAATGTGAGGCCGATATTTGATTTTATAGGGTCTGTAAAGTCATGTCAGGCCGATTCGGGATTGTTTTAAATCCATACAAGTCAGGTCATTCTGATATGGGATTTTATTGAATCAGTACAAGTTATGGCAGGTCGATACCGGATTTTATTCAATCAGTACAAGTTTTGTCAGGCCGCTGCTGGATTTTATTGGGTCAGTACAAGTAATTTCAGGCCGATCTATGATTTCATTGGGTCAGTACACGCCAGATCAGTCCTTATGGTGCTTTGTTTCATATGACTTCTACTGGATTCATATAATCCAGTATCGGGTCAGAAAAACATCACACAACAATTTTATTTAAGTGGCCAATAAAACAAATGCACTCTGCCGTATCTGTGCAACTTGCATTAAACTGTAACAGATCAGCACTTAAAGATCAAATTGAATCAAAGCATTTAAAGGTACAAAGAGAACTTGAATCAAAGAAAAAGTGCGAATGTATGCGTCAATATATATATATATATATATATATATATATGTCTTCCTTTACATCATTCAAGTCTCATTCATGACATTGGATGAAAAAGATACACTAATACAATTATTTAAAACAAGGGCGAAACCTGAGCAGTTTAATTCAAATATACATTCATCCTTAGTGCATATCATCCTTTTAAAATAAAACGAACACGCCTGCTATAACAGATCGATCGGTAATTTTTTGGTAGAGACAAACTGGAAGGTCGTCGAGATTAATTATTAATACAAAAGCAAGCAGAGAAACAAACAAGGAAGAAAAACACCCGTATTGGTATAAGAACATGAAGATGACAGCTAAATACCTACAAAAAAAATTGTAATGGATTGCTGATAGTAGTACACAATACATAGACACACTCACGTTCGGAATTGGTTATCGCATTTGGCATAAAAGGGTACAATTTAGAACGTACAAACTTTACAAGTCATAGTGTTTTCATATTTTGACCGCGACACAGAATGCTGAGCGTTTTAGAATTATGCGGTTTTTCTTTTACATCTTGTGGAGTTCAAATACCGGCAGACAAACTTTCCTTCAAAGTTTCTGTCTTCTTTCCCCCGAATACGGGAACTGTTGTGTTACGTATATGTAATTAAATTGCTTGTGTGTTAGTTTTTAAATTCTTTTTTATTATATTTTTGTTTCATTACATTTTATTGAAATGATTATTTTCACCGGATTCGAAATTCTGTTTCAATAATTCTGTTTATCTAAGACGTAAAACGTGTTACATTTGCAATATTTTTAGTTCACCTTGGTCCGCGGTAGTGTAAGCGCTACGCGAAAACGATTGGCTGTTGCCAAGGTCATTTCGTCTAGTCTGAATAAACAATGTTTTATTTTTAAATTTATTTCAGAAAGAAAGTAGATAGGGGTTCTTGCTACGTGACGAACTGCATTTTTCCTATTGCGTTGTTTCAAGTGTTAGGAGACCACGTAGTCTGTCTCGCGAGAACGGGATGATAATTCGGGTGGATATAATACTCTTCCTGAGCGCTCGTCAGTCAGTTGTATTTTAGAAACCTAGAAGGCCGGATAGGTATTTTGTTGTTGAAACCAGATTGTTTTTGAAGTTCATTTGTTCTTGGAATTTAATAATTTATTCTCTAGAAAACCAAACGAGTGTATTGTTTTATAAATTCTGGGAGAAAGAAATTCAGTGGAAATTTATTCTGGAATTATTCGGAAACATAAACTGTGATTCAATTGAGGAATTGTTGCTATTTGTACAAGGACCACATCTGACGTCATCGCCTTCCATATTGGAAGGTCGTCGAGATTCGAACCTGGATTCTAATAGAACTATTTAGTGATAGGCTTGTATTTTTCATTCTTTGGATTAAATTTTGGATTATATTCACAAAACGTAAGTCCTATTTTCCAATTTTTACATTGTTTTCTGGGGAAATAAAATATTTGTTAAAATATACAAAGCTTGTTTTCTTCACTCTTTTCTGTTGTTATTATTGTACGAGCCTACACGTAACAGTTGATAATAATAAGCAATAGATGGTTGTCCTCAAAATCACCCAGAGGAAATGGTGCTGGTCATTTGTACATGTGTATAAATGTGTATGCGTACTATTGCATTTCAGAAATCGCACTATAGAAGATGTGGTATGGACTGAAAATATCTTACATTTTCATAGAAAGGCCTTGTATTATTAAAACTAATAAAGTAAGATGATAGTAAGGTGGTTCATTATAAGAGATTGATCCAATCTGACTTCAAAGTCTAAGTAAAGTGCAAAACGATTGCGCCAACAAATCAGAACTGACAGCTTTCCCCGTCTATATAAACATGTTATTCGCGCCTTCATTTAGAAATTGGGGATATCTGATGCCTTAATCGAACACGGTTTCATAATTGATGATTATATTATCTTTATTATCACGAAGTTGGAGATGAAGAGAATATCGATGCAAATGTAGTATATCGCGGGTGTCGCTATACTGGTAATCTGTATTTGAAACAGAGGTATCATCGCGCTAGCCTATTTTGTCCTCCAGTCCAATGTCTGAACCTACTGAGAAGGTCCTGCAGGTATAGCTGCTCCCAGAAGAAACGTCAGTTGCGAATGTGCATTTTTTCCATGCCCAGTAAGTGATATGCAACAGGTTGACACAGGGACTAATTTGCCTGGAGGGTATCGACGGACCCGGGGACCAATGTCAGTTGCAACTATAAATGTTTCTTGTATGTCCATTAATTGTATATAGGGTTGTGATCTGACTAGATTCCATGCTTCTACTTAGCCGCAAAGTCCAAAGGATGGTGGCCGGATGGACCAAGGGTTCAATGTGAGCTGCACGGATAAAATTTAGCTTTTCATGCCCAGTCATTGTACGCATCTTAGTATGAGGTGGAGGTCTCAATAGTTCTTAAGTTATAGCCCATAAGCTGTATCTCTGGGGTTAGTGATGGATCCCAGCATCAATATGAGTTGCCCGAGTTAAGTTGCATATTCATGCCCAGTAAGTGTATATTTGCCTTTAAGGTGGGGATCTCATTTCGATGTTATGCCCCACGAGCCAAGATAGTAGGGGTAGGTTAAGACCAGGGGGCATGGCTCATGGAAATGTCAGTTTGACATATGGTGACACTAGGATCCTGCCATTTCTCAGTAATGTGAGGCACACAACTAAATAGTTAAATTATATTTATGTAAAATCGCACCTATCCCATTCCCCTCAACGCTAGTGATCGTGATCGAAATTCGCGTAGTCTTGGAACAATCTACACACTTTAGACAATAGTTGAGAAGTTACATGTGTCGAGTTATAACGGTAAAGGAAGACATGACATGTACCTATGCATGCCGGTACAGACGTACGTAAACGCAGATGAATGGGTGGCATTACAGTACCTCGGTGTTTTGTTTTTCCTTCAAAATTATGAGGGTAATAAGGATTTTGAAACCTGTTTTTACTTTTCTCTAACTCTTCTTTTTATCAAAAGTAGAGTTTATTTAGTAAAAAGAACTTAATAAGTCCTAAGTTTGGTCCTTGTTTGATATTTGAATTTTAGAGACGCTGCTCAACAAGACAGAGATATAAATTGAATAATGGGGCGTATACATAGCGCGCCATCTGTGGTATCAATTCGAGGAAATTTCATTGTGCGCTGAATCTACTCAGATCATGTTTCTGTAACTGACCGCGGCAAACACAAATAGTGTAAAACCAACGCGTACTTAAAGTTTTAAATGACTCAGCATACAGGACATTTCCTGGGGCAAATGTTTCAGACACCTTTCTGTAGCTGAGCGTGTATAAAAGCTGGCATCCTAAGTGATTTGTTGTTGGAGTTATTTTTATGTTCATTTTGCCGGCACTTTTAATGTGTTATTGGCTAACTCATGCCGATCCCAATTAACCATGAGCACAAATATTAAATTCTTTCACACCATACGTCTAGAAATTCACAATGGGATATGCTAAAACATCTAATAGTCTTGAACTAACTCGTGTGTATAAATTGACAATAATAAAACCATTTTTAAGCAAACGCGTGACACGTCATATTAACTGATTAAATAATTAGCTATTAGGGGTAAAGAGTTGGATATGGTCACAAGACTGAAATGTGTAACGCAATTAATGTTCTGTTCTATATATAAATTTGTGTTATATTCTATATAAATTAGTGCCCTATTCTACGTCAAGGCCGACCTGGATAAAATTTACAGATGTCTTTCTCTCCCATATCCGAAAGTTTATGATGCGGTTGCATCGGTTTAACGGTGGTTGCGAATAAACGGAAGACGACCTTCGTTCTGGACATTCGTGGTCTGCAAGCTATTTCTTTTCTCAGAGACAATTGTTCGTCAGATAATTTTAACATATTTAAGGATGATTTGAAATTCAGAAAGCTGTATGTAAGATGGTTGATCAAAAACAGAAACAGGTAGAAATAACCCAACAGCTACTCTCCAAATCTAAAGAGAATGATCAGAGACGTTTGAATGAGATTATTATAGGTGATGAAACATGGATTTACCTTTATGAATTAGACTGAAAAGAAAATAATAAAGTCTAAATCAGAGAAAACGAGTAGAGCTCGACTGTCATTGGAGTTTACACGAATTATTTTTCGATAGGAAAGGTGCTGTCCACCAGGCACCCGTTAATAGACATTTATATGCCTCGAAAGTGTTGCCTAAGGTTGTGAGACACTAAAGGCAACCAGCCGTCTACATACATGTACCCACGGTTTCCATTCTGCTTCATCACAACGCACCGAGGCATAATCCGCCCTTGTGTCAAACTTCCTGAATGAACAAATACAGCATTCAGCCTTTACCCCATCCTCCTACAACCGTGATTTCGCTTCGAGTTTGTTTCGCTAATCCTATTTATCAATGATTAGCAGAAGGGCAGACGACTTTAAAGGTGTCACGTGGTTGGAATTTCAGTTCTCCAGTGTATGGCCGACATACCAAAGTGTGAATACAAAATCGGTTTCAATAATAGGATAATCACTCTGAGAAAGTATGTCGAAGTGCAAGGGTAGTAAATAATAATAATAATGGCAGTCCTTCGAGTCAGATAAGGACGGATTCTGCGCAATCATCGGTGGGAATAGACGCGGCTCCGCAGTCCCAGTCTTGCCTTGAAAAGTTGATGACAAATGGAGAGCCGTTGCAGGTGGAGCGACTTACGCTGACCTGTGGCGAAGCTCCTGGGCTGCCTCCTTGTGGCTCTGACATTCATTTTCAAGGTCAATTGACGCTTTGCAGCCCAGGAGATTGCCTGAATTCAATGTTAATGATGCACAGCATGGGCTCAGCACATTTTCTCAGGAGGAGCAAACCATTGCTCTTCAGCTTCTCCACACCGTGTTGGCCAAGAACTCCCTTCCAGTCACTGTTAGAGTTCCCAACTCTGGCGATCTAGTCGGCCAGGATAATCAGATTGTGACAGGTTGGTGTAGACAAAAGAGGGTAGGATCGTAGGTGCTAATGATGGTCATATGGCGTGACTTGCTCAAAGGAAAGTGCAGCTTTATGCGGCGGAAGTTGATACCAGCTGGGAGGGTGGGGATGTCCATCATCAGTTTAGTTCTGATAGTAAGCCCCACTCCGTGCAGCCTTGCCTCGGTTCCACCTTTTTCCCTTCCAGAAACGTGTATCCTTTTCCGGTTTCCTTCAGCATACACTCATCTGTGAGCCTTGTTTTACTTACTGTAGCAATGCTGATATGATAGCGAGCCAGTTCCATTGAGATAAGGCATGTCATTCTCTCGGGTCTTGTGGTGGTTTCCCTGTCCAAAAGTGTTCGGACGTTCCGGGCTCCTAGAATGGACTAGTTTTGTTGTTGTTTTTGTTGTTGTTGTTGTTGTTGTTGTTATTCGACCGTCTTTTGGATGATCTATCAGCTGCGGAAACCTGGCCAATAAACGTTTGGGTCACCTGTTCTAGCTCCCTCCCTCATGCGAGTACTGTCAACAAGAGCCTGCCAAGCCGCCCTGCATGTTGTCGAACGCCTCCGCTACCTTGAGTCAAAAGGGCCACTGCGTGCATGATTGTGACTGCCAGTGGCCATTACCACCCCACCCCCTCCCATCGCCCCATGGCCTGAGGAAGGAAAGAAAGATTGCACAGAAAACCTGTGCGTGAAAAGTTTTTATCGTGGAAAAGTCGTTGCATGGGCTAGTCCCACTCTCTCAGCATCAGAAGCCTGGCCCAGTGGTACGATGAAACGTCACAGCTGGCGACCTTTTGGCTGCTGTGGAAGGCCATGCCGTCTTCTATGACTTGTCATGCCCTACAATCTCCACAAAACGTTGTATCTTCCTGGTGATCTCATTTGCCGAATCCACCGGAACTGTCTTCGCATGTTATGGCAGGCAAGTCCCTAACTCATCGAGGGCCTGAGACCCATCGACTATTCTCACCTGGCTTAGCCCGCCTGTCGAAGCGGTGTGCCGGGTGTGGCCGCTGTCGCATGAGTATAGCTGCTTGGAGTCACAGGTGATAGCTGGGTGTCGGGTGGAGACCAAGCAGGCGAACTAATCCGAGGAGCACGACATATCCCCTTGTCAGAGGTGCTATCCCTCCTTGGCACCCCATACACCCTCGCGGGTAGTACTTTGAGAGAATACATATAAAATGCTCTTCAGGTAAATACATTATACTTTCAAAATAACTTTGTAAACAAGGAGAAAAAAAACCCAATCATATATGATATTTAATCAAAGTATTTTGTAAGTGTCTATCCAGGTTTGGGAAATGTTATGCTTTGCTCAATTAACGGACTGCTCCGATGGTCTAGTGGTTAGAACGTCCGCCTCGGATGCGGGAGGTCGCGGGTTCGAACCCCAGCCGAATCATTCCAAAGACTTATAAAAATGGTATTCACAACTGCCCCGCTAGGCGCTCAGCATGAAGAGGTTAGTGTTAGGGCTGGTCGACCTGGTGTCACGATAATGTGACTGGGTGTGGACATCATGCTACATGTCTGCGGCATGATGACGCAGTGATAGACATGACTATAAACGGCAGACATCGTAGCGATATGACTGAAAAATTGTTAAAGCTACGTTAAAAATCCAGATCTCTCTCTCTCTCTCTCTCTCTCTCTCTCTCTCTCTCTCTCTCTCTCTCTCACACACACACACACACACACACACACACACACACACACTTGCTCGATAACGCCATGTATAAATCATTTTTCCAGGTTCTTTTCTTCTTCCTCCTTATGTGTATTAGTTTTGGTTCTTCACAGGTAAGAAACATTAATTTTTGTAAATTTTCTTTTCATGAGCATCCAGATGATAAGTAAAGATTCCAGTCTTTTACAATGACAGATTAGAACGAATTGTTTACACACCACTACGACGTGGTTTTAACTTATTAATCTATGACTTTAAAAAAAAAATTACTTTCTTTTAACAATACGTGCTCATGATGTGGACCGGAAGAAGCAAAACACTTTCTCTTAGACTGTACAAAATATATTCTTGCCAGAAAAAGAACCAATCACTTTATCCATAGCATAGCAATAACTTCGTTATTAATCGCAACCCCTTGCAATCACTTGAGGTTCACAAGGATACTTTTAAAGGCGGTCCAAATGTAATCAAAAGATGCTTATTTAATTGACTATTCATATGTTCGCATTAGAATTTTATTATTGTAACCGAAATTGTATCTCTTTAGTAGAGGTTATCACTGTTCTTATGAACTACAGCGTTTGTACATTGCACCAAAATATATTACTGTGTTTCTTGTATATTCCAATAAAGAAAGGTAGCAATTCAGTACATACATAAGACAAACTATTTTCGTTAGCAACATTCCCCGCTGCTCACGTAACAGGCATAATGAGAGAAATTAATTCAGAGTCTAAACTTTGCACTTTTGTAAAATTTTTGTCGAGGCAAATTATTCTTGGAAGCGGAATGCAAAATGGAGAACGCTTCGCGTTTTTTCAGAATTGCGATCGGTTTTCCGATCAACAAAAACACGAAAGTTGAAGCTAGGTGTTATTAACCATGACCTATTTAAGGACAAAGCAATAGTCTATCAGTGTGAGAAAAACTATGTATATATTTCGCTATCGACAGCCTAGTCCAGAATCGCTGCGTTGCAGACTTTAAGTTCTGACTCCCTTTTCCAAGGTAAGAGAAATATGATCCGAGGCTGATAATCTTATATAGGTATAGCAGTTAAGACACTTTGGTGGTTGTTTGCTTAAATCTATAGTAACTTTATATTCCAATAGCTTATAAGGTATTGGTCCAAACGTTATAAAATGTTGGGATTAAACTTAAATTAAGACACGCTTAAACTCGTACCAACTGCGCTTCCAAAAGCCTAACAATCCAAATTGTATGTGCAAATAACATGGACGAAATAGTCCGACCTTTAAAAGGAGTTAAATTTTTGGGCAGTTAATCTTTCTCAAAAGAGAACTTTATAATCTCTTTGCCTCATTTATCATATATCTTAAGAAAATTAAATGTGTCTTTTCATGACAGAATGAGCATTGGCTAAAATCCACGTGTCAATGCATTGGAGAGGACTTCTTTCTTCAAAACTATCGGATTACTTTTCACGGCTAAGTACAGTCCTATTAATATTCCATATCCTTGACCTTTTAGTTTAAATTAGATGTCTAGATACCAGGTTTATATATCATAATATCAAGGCTTTAACTCATAGAGACAAAAACAGCAATACCCAGATGATAAAGTTGTCTCACTTTACCAAAATACAATACAACATATAAATTTATGTTTAATCACTAAAACTGAATAAATTTCAAGAGTCATCATTGTGCAAAACCAACCAACTGGAAAGCTGTCATCTCTGAGTGTGAGTCTGAAGCAATGAACCCGGATGAATAATTAATAATGGTTGGCATTATTATCTCCAGAAAAGATGATAATTATCTTGTCTTCTTGGTCGTATTTTGTATCAGCTGATGTGTCATCTACTAAAACGACAACTGGTATATTATTTAATGACCAAACGACGTGATAAGGAATAAATATGCCGCTTACATATCTTTTTTTGTCTACGGATGGCGATAAAATACACAAGGCAAAAAAAAAAAAACCCACTTGAAAAGAATCTACCACGTGGCGAAAAGCCCTGTCTCTTTCTCGATTCCTAATTACAGTCACGGCTAGAATACACGCTTTTGTAGAACTATCCATACTCTAGACATCGATACTAAAGATGACAACTATGAAGACGATTGAGATGACGATGTGGACTATCAGATTAAAACGATAACAATGATGGTGTTATTTGAATTATATAGATTGTGATCATTATTTTAGATACTGAAAAGGTTGTGGATTATTTACAAGTTTTCGTAAAGACTTCTTGGTCTTGAACACTTGCAATCGCACACTTGAATTCCAATTCCAATGGTTCTTTAGAAAGATATTTGCAAGAGATATCCAAAAATGTATTCTATATGAATAAACGTAGGCACGGCTTAGGCAATTGCCCCATATTTTTAAGATTTAAATATATGCCTATTCATAATGAATTTATTTGTTTTCTATTAGTTTTATTAGACCCACATCTAACCAGTTCATTACCAGGTACATAATCTGAAGGTGATGATGTCAAGCAGTATTCTGTTGAAAACCCCGTAATATCTGACATTGTCAATGAAACAAACTTTGACTGTATCAGTACTGAATGGCAAGAACCTGATGTCCATAAAACTGAGTAAAATGATTTCGAGTAGTTTTTATTCTCATTATTATTAGAATTCAAAATCATAGAAGGATTGTAGAACTCAGAATCATCTGTTTGTATAAATCCATTAAAGTACTCTAGCCAATTGCGTATATTATTCATTACGAAGTGTATTTCTCTAGCCACGCAAAGAAAAGTAATGATTACAATAATCTAACCGGCAAACCGCCCGCCCACTTTGTAACTGAAACGTTGTATTGGAGAAACCAGACGCTTTCTAAGTTATACTGGAATACAATGTGGATCTCTTCTGACTCCTGACCTTTCATTACCTAACTTTGAGCAGGCACATCCTTTCGTTATTTACTAGCGGGTTTTTCTTTGATAGTCCTGACACATTATTGTAAATAAAAGAATGGTCACAACGGACAGAAATATAAGTTAGTCGAAGACAAAATTGCAGCTGAATTCATCGTTATTGATGCATAGAGTTCAACAGTTATATTACATGAAAACAGAATTAAGACATTAATATTCATTCCTGAGAAAAGTCAATATGAATGCACATAATGCACATAAAAACAGGCAAAAAGTAAAATTATGGCATTTACATCACGTTAATTTACTAATTAATAAATTCTCACAAGCACAGAAAGATCCTTACAAAAATACTTTGAATACACCATATATATATATATATATATATATATATATATATATATATATATATATATATATATATATATATAATTCCAATTTTTACTAATTGACTGCGTTTTCTACGTTTTGATTGGATGTAAACGGTCACGTGTACTGATCTGGAATTTTTTACACATCGATAAATTCTGTGGGCTACTTTTGGTTCCCCGTGTCCAGATCATTTGATGTGAAGTTTTATCTATATCAACGCTTTACACCCTAATAATAACAACAACAGGCTCCCACCCACCCACTCCTGTGATTTCCGATCAAAAATGACAAGCCACAGATTAAAATCGACCATTAGAAGTTAAAACAATGTAATTGCACAGACCTTCCTGCACTTCAACACTCACCCCTTTTGCCGAAGAAGGCATATGACAGGCTTTAGAAGCCAGTCTTCGGAAATTATTGCATTTCACCTCGACAACATGTTACAGCACGGTTATTAACGGTCAGGGTCATGTCAACCTAGGGATTTCACTAAAAATGGACACGATTTTGCTTTTGAAAGATCGAAATGCGTTGAAATTAACAACGACGTTGCTATAACAACACGTGCCATACGCAAGCGTAATTTTCGAAAAATAAAAAAATAAATATTCCTGGTTTAACCGCAATACTCATTTTTTATATATTAAAATAATGATCATAACAATATATCACTGGCATGAGCCGCTATGACATTCTACCTCGTATCACTGTATAAAGAATCAATGAATCTTGGCTAGCGAAGATAGGGCTATGTATTCTTTCGTAGTTAAGAGGCTAATGAAAGAAAAAAGTGAATGTTTTGTTGACTAAATCTGCTGATCTGATGTTAGAAAGGAAGTAAATTGGAATTATAAGGATTAAATGATCATGGTTGGGTATTTATCGATGTGTAAATTTTAAGTAATCACTCACAAAATTTACATAAAGTCATTTGGACTTTATTTACTTTGTGAGTGATTAGGTAAAATTTACACATCGATAAATAACTTTAATCCTATCACACACACACACACACACACACA
>JAECUM010045994.1:0-23437 GCA_016617855.1 Megalonaias nervosa
AAAATTGGAAAGATGATCCCAGACCTCTAGATTTATTTCATATTAAACAATGAAATATTATATATAATGTCCTATTACAAAGAACCAATTTGTAGCGTCGGATTTAATCTAACAAACAGATCTTTTAAAAGATTTAATTCAATCAAATCAGCCTCAAGATATACTGGGATAGCACCTAATATAATAAGCGATTGTATTAAAAAAGTTGGTTATCATTTATCGAGTAAGTACGGATCAGTATGGTTGTTTGCTAGCGAAAACGATGAGCGAATAGCGGGTTGGACAACTGATCCAATTTTATTCATCGACAACATGGTTGATATTTTATTTGATAATGATATTTCTAAACATCTACAGTGTACGTAAGCAAGGTTCCTATCTCCGAGACCCCCTACCCCTCCAAAACGTTCTATGTTAACATTTTGTCAAAAATATGTTAGAAAAATATTTTCACTCACCTGTTTACGTAATCCTATAGCAGAAATGACCACGAAGAAAATTCTAACTGCTTTTTATATCGTTACTCTGGAAAAATATATCGCAAATATCTTTGACCTTGATTTCAGTGGGCGTTTTAGGAAAATCCGTTGCAAATGACCTATCTTTGACCTGAGTTTGGCGTTATATTTTAGGAAAATCCATTAGAAATTCCCTATTTTTAACCTTTCAAAATGATTACATGATCTAGTTATTATAGAAATTCCGTGTGGGCAGACGGCATGTGCAATATATTATGACGCTCTGATTGATTTTCATTCACAGCAAGACAATTGCAATGGCAAATATATTAGTTGTGTTCATTCTTAGTGGGCTAACAAAGGAAACAGTGCTCTGTCTGATCGGATATCAAACGCTGCAATTTATTTTTCATCATAGAAAACCAAAGTATTTTATCATTTACTCGTACATGAAAACATTTTTTAATATATTTTCACAGAATATTAAGTAGTATGTGAATGAGGGTTTGAGACACTTTTATCTGTTTCCATGGATCAAATATTTTATCATGAAAAAATGATGAAACAGGTAAGTGAAAACATTATTTGAGATTATTTTATTTTATACCTTACCATTACTATACTTTTTTGATAATCTTTTTGATATCTGCTAACTCTCATTGGCAAAATATATGTTAACATACTGTCAATAATACGGAACTCGCGTATTAAATCGTCTATATCATATTTTATACCACGCAGATAAGATCGTATCTGATCAAGTAATTTTTTATAGGTGATACTTGCTGTTTTACAAGAATTTTTTTTAGTTGCAAGACGAGGCTCAATTTTTTTTAAACGCTGTTCCAAGAGAAACACCAACGCCGGATATTATTAACAAAAACGGATTTAATGATGCTCCACTTGAAATTATACCAGAGCTAGTCATTAGCAGTGGTAAATATGATATCACTCGAAGTATTCTGTTATAGTATTTGTAACATTTTTTCACGCACCAAAGTTTTTTTATCATAATATCTGTAATATTGTATTAGAGCGTCAACATCTTGTTTTGGAATTTTATCTGAAATATGATTAAAATCAATTATCTGTTTTTTCATTATACAATTGTTTTACACAAAAACAAAAGTTCTGGCACCAGCAATTGAATCAAGAAACTCACGAAATTTATTATTATTAGGATCAGCTATAAATTCTCTGTATTTGTCATAAACATCTGACGAAGTATCTTTATATCGTTCATCTGTTAATACATATTGTTTCTTTAACCAAGCGTATGAATCAAAACTATTTCCTACTTCACTCTCGTACAAATCTGTTTTATTCACAAAATTACTGTAATCGATTTCTGTTTCATCAATATACCCTAATACTAAGCTCAACTGATCTAAGGTGAAATTTTTTAGAACAAGATGTTGTCTGATAATTGTATATGCGACTACGAAATTTGCTAACATTAATTTTTTTAAGCTTATTTAGTTCAATTGTAAGAAGACCAACAGCAGAAGCTACTTTTAACATTAATTTTTCATATGGTTTTGTGAATATTGTTTTAATTTCGTTGTAATAATTTCGTAGTGACAATTGTCTAGAGTACTGTAATGATGAGAATGGAATATCATCTTCACTTATGTCGTAATAAGAATCAGACTTTACTTCCAACTTTATTTAATTGACTTCTTCAAAAAACTTTTCTCGCTCATCATCACTAAAATTACTTATTTCATCGTCTAAAGTTTTGATTATCTTTAGAGACTTGTTAACAATAATCGGATCAAATTCTGGGTCTTTTTTACGTATCACTGGCCAAATTGCGTTTGCGTACACTTTAATAATTAACTCTGCGTCTGACATCATAGTAACGATTTTGACCAAGGTTTCCTTGTCATTATAGTACATACCGAGATGTTTAAAAATATATCGTTTTGAAAACCTATCATATACATTTTTGTTTCTTTTTTTTTTATTTTCTTAGTTTCCGCTAGTTTGTCAAGACGAGTATGATTTTCTTTTATTCGTCTTTCTTCCAATGTTCTTCCACTATAAACTCGTGCTTTTATTAAGTCTGATTTTATTATAAAATCTATGTTATACCAATCAAGCTCTAGTAATATTTTTTTAAATATAATTTCAACTTGTTTTTGTTCTTCTAGACAATCGTCAGGATGACAGTATCTGCTTATAATGTCAAAGTTTTCTATTGCTTTTTTCAGTTGTGGTCCTCGCATATGCATAACGCGAATAAAATTATAAACATAATCTGACGCTATAAGTTTGTTAAATGATTCGATGCCAAGTTTTTTCAAACCTTGTAACTCTTTTGCTATGTCATTAACAGCTCCAACATCTATTTTAGGGTTAAAAATATTATGATAAAATTCTTTCGCAACAGTTCTAATTGGTGGTTCTGACATTATTTTATAGCATTAGATTAAATTTGATCATCAAGTGTATATATTTGAAATGCTGTCAGTCCTGGAAACGGACGTTCAGCAGCATAACATAAACTCGGAAATACAAGTACTTGTTAACAGTGTTTTCAGTGGGAATCGTAAAATATTGTGTTGTTGAAATGTAAATATCTGTTGTGCTATACAATGTTGCCCAATTAATATCATCATTTGATTCTTCCAATCGCCAATTATAAATTCGACCAACGCTAGGATTTAATCGGCCTCGCAAATGAAATTGTCAAATACCAACTGCAGTAGGACATTTGATTTTGATCCAAAAATTTTCAATTTCTCCGTTGGTCGTCCATTCATGTCTATCAGAGAAAGCTTAATGAGGATAATTTTCAGGATAATATGCTGATGCGCTTACCTCAAACCCAACTCGATTGTCAGTTGCCTTAAACAATATTGGAATATACCCAACATTATTTTTGGTTCGTTTTACAATACTAAACAGACTGTCAACATACGCTTTATTTGTCAGATCGTTAGGGTTAACTGGAGCGTGAGTCGTCATTATCTTGTTGCCTTTCATGTTTATATTCCCTGACATCGGTCCACCGGATTTCTTAAAATATGGGTTAAGTTCTTCTTTTAAGTGAGCATAACTAATAGCATCAGTGTTATCAGATGGTGGGGTTATTGGTAATCCAGT
Organism: Megalonaias nervosa; assembly: GCA_016617855.1. Taxonomy (NCBI): domain Eukaryota; kingdom Metazoa; phylum Mollusca; class Bivalvia; order Unionida; family Unionidae; genus Megalonaias; species Megalonaias nervosa. The sequence goes on from JAECUM010045994.1 coordinate 3,567, forward strand.
TATTTTTTAATTTAACATGGACAGTGCACCTGTCATTATACCACCGGCTTTGTTAAGCTTATTATCGTCAACAGATTTTAGTTATGCATAACTTACAGCTTGTGTTTGATTTAAGTTTTCTGGTGAATATACAATCTCTAAATTTGTAAAAAAAATTTCCTGACATGTTGATATTACCTGTAACTGTCCCACCTATTTTATCAAGTTTGTTATCATCGACATATTTCAACTGCAGATAACTTACCGCTTGAGTTTGATTTAAGTTTGCTGGTGGATACCTGGTCTCTAAATTTATAATTTTTTTCACTGACATATCTAAGTTGCCGCTTAAAGTTCCTCCTGTCAATGATAGTTTATTATTGTCGACTAATTTAAGTTGTGCATAACTAACAGCTTGTGTATTAACGACATTTATTGGTGGATAATCTGTTTCTAACTCTAGTACTCGTTGATTTGACATAAACAAGTTTCCCGTCATTGTGGCCGGATTTTTTTGGATAGCCTGATAAATCAACCTTACCGTCTGTTATTGTTGTACTTTCAGCTGATGAATCTCCTACTAATGTTCCAGATTTTGTATAATAGCTCATTATTTAATATAGTCTGACAATTTTTTTTATATAACATAAAATTGTATAACAATAATGGCAAAATCGTCGATATTAAATTTTGATACAGAGCGGTTGGTGAAACACAAACATGAAAGCGAACTTCCAGATTGTCATTATCTTATTGTTGGAAGAACTGGATCTGGGAAAACAAACTTACTTATGAATTTACTTGTCGGAGATAATTTTAACTACGATCGCGTTTATATTTACACGATTAACCCGCAGCAAGATAAGTACGAGCTACTTAACAATTACAATGACAAACTTCGTGATGATCTTGAGGCTGGTGAAGATTTTTTTTATTCTAAAACAACCAGAAGAACTTGTTCCAGTTAATCAACTTGATTCGTCCGAACACAAGATAGTTGTTTTTGATGATATTCTGCTAAACAATGAAGAAATGAATAAAATAAGATCATATTTTTCACTGTCGCGAAATAAAAAATGTAATTCTATTTATCTCGCCCAAGGTTTTTATAATGTTGACAGATTTATTAGGCGAAATACTGGTTGTTTTATATTATTTCAAGGACTTGACAATGTTGACGTTAGAAATATCGCGAACGAGCAATGTGGCGATGTAACAAAAGATAAATTTATTGAATTATATCATCAAGCAACGGCAAATAAATATGACTTTTTTTCTTTGATAAACTAACAAATGATACGAGTAAAATGTTTCGATGTTGTATTCAAAAATATCTACAACAATTGTTATAGAAAATAGTATATAATTAATGGAAAGACAAGCAAAGTACAGAAAACATATATAAAATCTAAAAAAAACTTGCACAATCTCAGGCAAAATTTAAGCAGCAAGTACAGCAAGCACGACGTGGTCAAGTGGTTGCAGCAGAAACAACAGCTGCCGTTCTCAAACCAGTTACTGAAGCTTTACTTGTAAAACAACCTGAAACTAAACCATGATCAGAAGAAGAACTTAAAAAATTACAAGAAAAAGGTTTACTCGGACTAGTTAAAGAACAACAAGAAGCAGTTGCTGGAAGAATTATTGCTAGATCTGATGCGGAGAGAAAAAGATTAGCTGAGTCACTTGTAGCAAATATAGCTAATCCTGTTGCAAGACAAGCTGAACTAAAAAGGTTGTTGAATAATCCACTGGAACTTCAACAAAGATTAGCAGAAGCAGCAGTAGTTGGACCGATTGAAAGAAGGTTAGAACAAAAAATGAAAAAATCAGAAGAAATGTTAGAGGATATTTTTGCTGAAGAAACAGCTAAAAAAGAAGCATGGAGAAAAGAAAATGGATTAGATGTTCAAGACAAAGAAAGATTTGACTCTGCTTTAGAAAATATAAATGACAAAATAAGAGATTATGAGTATAAAAATTTTAAAGCTGTGAGAGTACGAGATGTTTTAAAAGATGATTACGAATTTGAGAAAAAAAATTGAAGATCTAAAAAAAATAAAAGAAGAAAGTAAGATACATCTTAACGATGTAAAACTAGAAAATGAAAGCTACCGCGGAAGTATTGACAGATATCGACATTGGATAATTGCTGATCTTTACATCAAAGTTATTAGTAGAATAAAAGAAAAACGATACGAAAATGCTAATCAAAGTTTGAGTACCGAGGCAAAAAATCTAGATGAAAAACGTATGAAAGCTGATACAGTTGTCTCAAAGAATATGGATCCTATTGAAAGACAAACTGAATTAAGTCGATTGGTTGATGATTATAAAGAACTTGATAGAAAGTTAGCTGAAAAAACAGGAACAGGAGTTAGAATATTTTCATCAGTTACTGAAATGATAGGCAGATTAATGCTATTGATATCATCAAAAGAAGCTGGAAATGTTGGTGGTGAAATTGACAATAAAATTATTGACATACTTGATAATTTGAGATCGGAAAATTTATTAACATCTGACGAATACGAAACTTTACATCGCGATTTAATCGCGGCGATTTAATTTTATGAAAATATAATAATAAATGTCAGCAACATTATTACTAGACTCTAGCCAATCTGATAAAGATAGCGCAAATTTTTATGTAAAGTATAGTCCGCCAATAGAACTAGATCGTGAAAAACAATATGAAATTGGACTAATTTCCTGTACGTGTTGGAATTCTATGACTAATGTAAAAACTGGAGTAAATGATACATTTGAATTTACTACTCCTAGTATAGATCGTCCATTTACGACATGGAAAACATTTAAAATTCCACAAGGAGCTTATAATATTGACGATCTAAATAAAATAATAAAAGAACTAATAACCAAAAATGAAGGTAGAGCTGATAATTTTGAGCTTAAACCAAATTATAATACGTTACGCGCTAGAATGACATTAAAAGATATATTTGTTTATCTAAACATACCAAAACGTATCGCACTACTGATAGGATTTGATCGTGAGGTATATTCTGCTGTTGCTGAAAATGTTGTTACATATGACGGTGAAAATCCAGTCAATAAAACTGATGTAAACACAATATTGGTAAATTGCTCTATTGCATCTGGATCTTACTTAGCCTTAGGTAGTAAAGGACAAACGATATATAGTTTTTCACCAGAAGTTCCACCGGGATCTCTTATGCAAATTAGTCCACGTCAGGTTATTTATTATCCGTTAAACGTTGAAAGTCAAATAACAGAAGTAAATATGCAGTTGACAGATCAATCTGGAAGACAGTCAGATTTTAACAATGAAATTGTTACTTATTATTTACACTTACGAGAACAATAGTAAACATATTTTCTAAAACAATAAAATTATGCAACCTCAGATATAATGAAACAGAGAAAAAAAGTTTATCGAAGAAAAATAGTAGGAGGATTTTTGGGAAATATATTTGCTAAAATTATAGAAAATGCTCCAGGAATAACTCATAAAGTTGCTCCAATTGCACTTGACGCATCAAAAGCGTTTGCAGCTGGAGCTGCATCTGCTGCTGGAACTGCTGTAGGACAAAAAATAGCTGATAAAATAAAAAGCCCACCGCAAAGCGGTATTCCGACAATCAAACAAGCTATTTCAGAAATCGCACCAACAAAAGAAACTCAACGCGCAATGATAACAACGACAAAAAAACTTTTATCACCACGAGGAGAACAAATTATGCAAAAAGTAATATCTAAAGTAACAACACCGAAATAGCTTCACTCTCAAAAATTTTGTGTAACCTAATAAATAAGAAAAATGTCTGTTAAAAATTATCTAGATTTAGCAGAAACTTATGACACAGACGACACAGTAACAGAATTTGAATATGTTGAATATCTCGATGAAAATTCTAACGAACCTAATAAGGCTGGCCGCAGAACATTTAATACTCGAGACAAGGACGTATTTCTGCTTCTTCATAAAGCAATGTTGGAAGTTCGTGGCCGGATTATGACAGCACCTGCCGCACTTGCCGCACCTGCCGCAATTGATGCTGGAACAGAAGTAGCTCTTATAAATAATGGTTGGTGTTTATTTAAAGATGCTTGATATCAGCTGGCCAATCAAACTGTTGAAGATATTTCAAATCACTTACAAGTTTGCAAGTACAATCTTAAATACTATTTCGTTTTCTGATGATTATTCCAAATCAACTGCAACTAATATGATGTGGTTTAAAGATACTGGAGCTGGTGTAATAATTTCTGTGATAAATGAATTTATCTTAAGGACAGCAGTTGCAGCTGGGGATGATGCTGCTGCAAGTGCCGCAAATGTGAGAAATTTTCTTATCGCTAATGCAACCGCGCTAGGTATAGCCGCACCAGATGCAGCCGCTAACGTAGACGCTACAAGAGTTTCTCTTATTGCTGCTTGTGATAATCTTGGTATAACACCACCAGGAGCAGCTGCAGACGGAACTGCAATGTTAGGTTTGATTAATAATGCAATTAGCGTGAGAAATAAACGTTACAATGAAGGTTATACTAGGAGAAAGGCACTTGCAGCAGAATCACGTCAAATTACAATGATGCTGCCACTAAGTACAATATTTGGCTTTTGCAGGGACTATAATAAAGTATTTCGTGGAGTTAAACATACGCTTATTTTAGATCGATCAGATCGAAATGATTGTTTATTTCGATCTGGTGGGGTTGATGTACAATTTGTCATAAACAAACTTGCACTATGGATGCCAAGAATAACTCCGTCTATCACTAAAATAACAGAATTAAATGATATGCTGGAAAAACACACAAACAGAATTTATTTTCAGCAACATAAAATATATCAAACAGCAGTTCCGAATACCACAGACAACACATGGCGAGTTACAACAACGTCGACTGAACAAAAGCCACGGCAATTATTTGTTGTATTTCAGCAACAAGCGCGACGTAATAACCAGCAACAAAATAATGCGATATTTGATAATGCTGATGTTAGACGAATATATGCTAGAATAAATTCAAAGCAATATCCAGAGCGGGCGATAGAATGCAATTTTGCAGATGACGCTAATAAAAATATTACTCGACCGTACATGTACCTGCTCGACGCACTGCAAAAATATCAAGATGTTGGAGATGGATCTCAGATATCAGTAGAGGAATTTCGTACACTTTATCCGATATTTTATTTTGATGTTAGTAAACATAGCGAGCGAGCTGTAGACAGCACAGCTGATATTGAAATTACTTGGACACTAGGAGCAGCTCCAGCTGTACCATTTTATGTATATGCGTTAGTAATAAGCGATAGATTTGTTACAATTGACTCTGTTGGAGGTAAAATGTCAGTCCAAGTTTAATCTGTAACTTTAATATAAGATGACAAAATATATTGTAAAAGAAATATATTTAACCGATGGTCAAGTTAAAAAAATTAGCAGCTGCTGTTGCAAAGAAGAGGCATGTTTCATTAAAGGTCAACACGAAAGGTGTTTTAGGTACTGTAACAAAATTAATGTTAACCAAAAAACAAGTAAATAAATACGATCGCAAAAAAACTTTTGTTTTAAATTTAAGTGCTGCACAAATAACTGCAATGTCAAAACAAGGTGGTTTCTTTGGTCCGGCACTATCTGCAATGGCCAGAACGTTAATACCTAAAATTTTGCCAGTGTTAGGTATATTAGGATTAGCAGCAGCGTCTGGAGCAGTATCTCGTGCAACGAAAAAGGCAGTTGAAGGTCATGGAATCATTCGCGGTGGTATTGTTGGCAGTGGTATAAAGAAAATTTTCGTATGAATGTCGATGGTAATAAAATTAGGAAAATTACTTGTAATTTTCTGAGTTTAATTTAATGTGACTGATAAATATCATGCCAAAACGAAAAACAGTAACAAGAAAGACAACAGCAAAAAGAAAGACGACGACGAAAAAAAAGACACGACGGAGGCGAAAAGGTGGATTTATTCCAATAGCTCCATTACTAGCAGGATTGGCGGTAAGTCTATTGCCAGATCTGTTAGGAGTAGGACGAGGACTAATGTTGCCAGGAACAAGGAGATAAAGTCTGCGTTAAGTAATTTTGATATACTTGATAAACTAAAAAAAGTAAAAAAATTTAGTGGAGTTTATTCTAAAGATGAACTTATGGCGATTCCATCGCTAGTGTCTCCAGGTTCGTGCGTTATAAATATACAAGATTTTAATGACGGATCTGGTACACACTGGGTAGCTGTTTTTGATAACAATTATTTTGACTCGTTCGGAGTTCCACCAGGTGACGCAGTAAAAAAATATATGAGTAAAAACAAAATAATAAATTATTCGTCTAATCAAATTCAACCAGTTGGAACTTCCGCTTGTGGATATTATTGCTTAATGTTTATTAAACAGATGACCGAAAATCCAGACTTTTTAAAGTTTATTCTGCAATTTGGCAAACAACCTTCTCACGCTAATGATGAGATTGCATTAAATTTTATCTAAACTCACTGATATACAATGTCAACATATTGTCTTAAGTGTAAAACTAAAACAGAAAATAAAGATGAAAAAACAGAAAAAACAAAAAATAATAGAATATTGCTGAAAAGTATTTGTGCAATCTGTGGAAAAAGAAAAAGTATGTTTTTACCAAAAACAAAGTTGTCCGGAGCGGGTTATCCAGAAATTATTTTAGTAGACGACAGAAACAATATTATCTGAAAAATTTGTCAGTTATAAAATAAATAATGACATGCGAGTGCGATTGTGATAGAGATTTATGTCTCGAGCAAAATAAAATTGTTACATATTGTCAGAAATGCAACAACAGAGAAATAATTGGAACAGGTATAGATATACATAAATTTATTGGCAAATTACCAAAACCAAAAGGAGGTTGGACATTGCCAGGCCATAAATACACTGGACCTTATAATCCTCTTGATAAACAACTAGATGAAAATGATAATCCGCTGCCAGGACAGGAGCCTTATAATCAAGTTGATAGCATAGCAATGCGTCATGATATCTGTTACAGGGACAATGAGCAAGATAAGGCTGGCTGTGATAAAGTAATGTTCGACGAACTTCGTGATATGGAGCCGACAAATATGCGAGAACGTTTTGATAGAAAGCTGGTACAGGGAATGATTGGAGCAAAATATAAACTCGGACTCGGAAAAGAATTATACAATGATCTAGCGTCTGAGCTACATAAACCTAAAAAAAAAAAGTTTACGCGACGTAAAGTTGTCGCAAATGCCGTTGATGATATCTGGGCGATAGATTTAGTTGATATCTCAAATCTAGCTCAATTTAACGTTGGCGCCGATGGCGTTCCAAAGAGATATCTTTTTAATGTTGTAGATGTTTTTAGCAAATACGCGTTTAGTATACCCGTTTCGGATAAAACAGGGACATCGATGACTGATGCGCTAAAACAAATTATTCTTAGCACAGAAAGAAAACCAAATAGAACCTGGACTGATCATGGAGCAGAATTTTTTAATAAAAAATTTGAACAGTTTTTAGAACAAAATAACATTAAAAAAATATGTTACAGGAAATGAGGGAAAAAGCGTCATCGTTGAAAGATTTAATCGCACGCTCAACGAAAAAATCCACAGGTATTTAACAGCTAAAAATACGAATAAATATATTGACAATTTACAGAAAATTGTTGACGAGTATAATAACACGAAACACAGATTCATTTCGCTAGGCAAAAGGAAAATGTCGCCAAACGACGCGATTGCAAATCCAATATTAGCAAACGAAAATATGCACCGCAGATATAAATTTAAAGTTGATGATAAAGTTAGAATTTCTTTGACGAAAAAAACATTTAAAAAAGGGTATACTCATAATTGGAGCGAAGAAGTATTTGTTGTTGATAAAGTACTTTTAACAATACCAGTTACATACTCGTTGAAAGATTTATTAGGTGAACCTATAACTGGCAGTTTTTACGAGCAAGAACTTCAGAAAACAGAACAAGATATATTTGTTATTGAAAAAGTTATTAAAAAGCGCAGCAACAAAAGTTTAGTCAAATGGCGTGGATATGGCGATAAATTTAAAAGCTGGGTACCAACTCGGTCGATTTCATCGACTGCGATCGAATAATATTATTATAAATTTCTTCGTATTTTATTAATACTGATTTACATTTTACTGGTTTACATAAAGAAATTAAATGTAATTTTCTTGCATCATCGACTGGCATTAAATTAAATATTTTAACAAAAATAAAATCGTATTTTATATTTCTTTGTTGTCCCGGTATTTTTACGTTTAAAAAGGGTTTTATAAGCTGCGAAAATATTTGATGCTCGGCAACAGTAAAATTAAATTTTATTATTTTTTTAGCAATATGGTATTTAACATCATATCACCCAGTTGTTGGTCTGCTTAAATGTTTTTTTACTAACAACATCTTCGTCGTCGTCATAGTTATGCAAAATATCATTTTCAGTATAACCAGCAAATCTGTCATTAGTAATATTTTCTAATGTAAAATTTGAAACTGAAACAAAATCTCCCGAATATAGTTTAGCCAGTCTCTCAATTAAGTTCATTATTATAATAATCTTTTATCTAACTAATAAATAATAAGATGTTCGGAGAAATAAAATATCACCAAAAAATTAATATACTAAATCACAAAGAATTAGCTGAGACAATTCGAAATTGTTTGTTGGGACATAGCTTTTATTTTGTTGATGTTATGATAACATTAGGTGATTCTGACAAATTTTTATTAACAGCAGCAGACAAAATAAAACTCGATACAAATAAAATGATGACATTACGATTTAATCGCGACGATGTCATGGAATTTAGTCATAATTGTCTTACTCGAAATGATATAGAAAATATCATTAGTTATCGTATTTAAAACTAAATCTGTCAAATGTCAACATTGGCGTTGCTGATTTTGTTACATTATCAGCTACAAATTTTATTGCACGTGGATCAATTTTATTATATTTTGCCGCAGATGCTATTGATTTAAATTTTATTTCATCTCCAGTTTTGAGATTTAAGGAAATTATTGGTCTGATTGGATTTTTAAAATTAGAACCATCAAAACCGGCTCCACGTCTTGTGTTTTTTTTTTTGGCGTAACTAAATCTAGGTTTTCCAAATGATTATCTGTTTTAATACCATTTTTATGATCAACAACTAAACCATTAGGTATTAGTCCGTTAAAAGTTTCAAACACAAAACGATGATATTGATAATGAACAAAATTAGTTTTTGTTCCACGTACATTAACACCAAGATATCCATTTCTTTTTAAACTTCCAATAACTTTTTTTGTTCTTTTATGTCTAATAATTCCCCTGTCATTTGTCTCGTATAAATCAAATACTGGATGAGGTTGAAATTCATTTTGTAATGATAAATTTTCAATATTATCATCAGCAACTGCGCCATTTACTCGATAAACTCGCTGTCCGTCTGGAATATCATTGCAAAACAAAGTATAAATAAAATCTTTTCTAAACATTTTAATTCTTTCTGTATTATCGCCTTTAACTGAAATTAACATACCAGCTGGTGTTGATATGCCAACAGATTTTTTAGATTCTATTGATAACAGAACCTAATGCATTTGCAGCATATAAGTTGTACATTGGGTGTACATTATAAGTTTCTTGCTCTTCCGCTGTCATATCGATATATCTCAAAATTTCTGTCATTATACTATAAGGTTTTTCATATCTCTAATTAAGAATCTTAAAAAATTCAATTAAATATACAATATTACTATATATATGATGTTAAAATTGCTAGATATTGCTAAAAAGAGCATTATCAAATCAGAAAAAATTGCTTCAGCATTTTCTGGTTATGATAACAGTTACAAACTTGATGATCAAAAAATTTTAACAAATTTTAGCTCCACAAATTTATTTAATCTTTTGCAACCAGTTATAGCTCAAGAACTTGCGGCTCATAAAAGTATCAAACTTATAGTCCAATATCATATGATTTTATCAAAGTTACACGCAGTTGAGGATATACTTGATGTAATTTTTGAAACAAAAAGTTTTCAGAACCATATTTAACAGCAAAATCGAGAAAAATATTAACTGGAACAAACATTGCCATGGTCGCCGATGAAATACATCAAGAAATAAACAAAAAATTAGAAGAATTTACTTCATCAGGATCAGGTTGGAAATTTGAAATGATAAAAGAAGTTTTATTTCACACAGCAAAATATAACGTGCTTCGCAGTAGTTTGTACGTCAATCTCCCTCAAAAAATTAAAAACAAAAAATGCTGTATAAATGTCAAAAACAATGATGATAAATGTTTTCAATGGTTTTCTATTCTTTCTGCAAAACATTCTCAATGTGATCACCCCGGCAGAATTGAAAAGTATTTGCCATACAAGGACGAACTAAATTTTTTAGGAATAACTTTTCCAGTAGCAGAAAATCATATACCAAAGTTTGAAAAACAAAACAGTATCTCAGTAAAAGTTTTCGGATTAGATGAGCGGGAAAACGTTTACCCGAGATATATCTCAGAAAATGATACACAAAATAGAATAAATTTATTATTTTATCAGGGATATTATTGTTGGATAAAATACTTTAACGGCCTAGTTGGCAGACAGTAAAGTAAAAATAAAAATAAAAAATATTTCTGCTACCGTTGTTTACAAGGTTTTTCTAGCGATGGAAGACTGCAGGAGCATCTCACATACTGTGTCAACGTTCAAAGAATAAGTATGCCTAGCGAAAAAGAAACAATATTAAAATTTAAAAATTATAATCATAAACTAAATATTACTTTTGTTATTTACGCTGATTTCGAGTGTCTACTCGTTCCTGTGGTTGGAGCAGAAAATAATCCGAATAAATCAAGTACTAGAAAAATACAACAACATATTTCTTGCGGAGTAGCTTATAAAGTAGTTTGTTGCCCTAACGATAAATTTTCAACTCCGATAAAGTCATATAGAGGTGAAAATCCTGCCGTATGGCTATTAAAAAATTTAATAGACGAAGTTAATAAAATTTCTAACAGATTATTTAAAACAGCTCCGATGAAAATAACGTCTAAACAACAACTCGATTTCGATGAGGCAGTTAATTAACATATTTGTGAAAACTTGCTGGAAGACACCAACGGAGTCCGTGATAAGATGCGAGATCATTGTCATTTGACCGGCCAATATCGTGGAGCAGCTCATAACAGTTGTAATTTAAAATTTCATGCTCCAGATTTTATTCCTGTAGTTTTACATAACTTTCGTGGCTATGACAGTCATATCATTGTAGAAGCTTTTGGTGATGAAAATATTAAGCTAAACTAAAATTAAATAACGTAATAAAATGTATTCCAAATAATTTTGAAAAGTATATGTCGGTGACGCTCGGTAAATTACTTTTTATTGACAGTCTGCAATTTACATTAGTATCATTAGAAGATCTTGTAGAAAATGCTGTAAAAGCTGGTAACAGTTTTGATAATCTGTGAAGCTGCTTTGGTGATAAATTTAATCTACTGACAAGAAAAGGTATCTTTCCGTATAAGTATCTCGACGACTGGAGCAGATTTAATGAAACTTCTCTTCCCGATAAAGATAAATTTTACTCGCAACTCAAAAATGAAAATATCACAGATGACGAGTACAAATATGCACAAGATATTTGGAATAAATTTAGTTGTAAAACATTTGGTGATTATCATGATCTATATTTGAAAACAGATGTTTTATTACTAGCAGATGTTTATGAGAGTTTTCGTCAAGTAAGCTACAGCAATTATGGACTAGATCCTTATTTGTATTATTCCTCACCAGGATTGTCTTGGGACGCTCTACTAAAAACAAGCAAAATAGAATTAGATCTCTTAACAGGTATCAATATGTTTAACTTTATTGAAAAAGGTATCAGAGGCGGAATTAGCGTTATAACAAAAAAATATGCAGTAGCTAATAACAAATATCTGAAAAATTATGATAAAAATCTCCCATCTAATCATATTATTTATCTAGATCCTAATAATTTGTATGGTTTTGCGATGTCAGAACCAATGCCGCATAGTGGATTTCATTGGATAACTCCAGATCAATTTCTTAAAGAAACTGAAAAAGATTTACCTAGAAAAAATAATCATGATTTTTCCGATATTTCATATTTTGTTGAAGTTGATCTAGATTATCCTAGTTCGCTACATGATCTACATAACGATTATCCGTTTTGTGCAGAGTCAATGACGATAAATTATAGTTTATTATCGCCTGAACAACGAGCCATGACAACAGCAAAAAATTCGATTGTTAATAAGTTAGTTCCAAATTTGTTAAATAAAAGAAATTACGTTATGCATTACAAAAATTTAAAACAAGCAGTAGATGCTGGACTAATTCTGAGTAAAGTCCATCGCGTGCTAAAGTTTAATCAGTCGAGGTGGATGGCAAATTACATTGACTTAAATACGAAACATCGTGCTGTGGCTAAAACCGAATTTGAGAAAACCTTTTTCAAGTTAATGAACAACTCGGTGTTTGGAAAGACAATGGAAAACATTAGAAAAAGAGTTTCTATCAAAATTGTAAATGATATAAGTCGCAGAAATAAATTTGTTAACGATGATGGTTTTGTTAGTATGAAAATATTTAATGAAAATCTTGTTGCAATACAACGACGAAAGAAAAATTTAAAGTTAAATAAACCGATTTATGTTGGTGCAGCTGTACTTGATATATTAAAGTGGCTGATGTACGATTTTCACTATAATTTTACCAAAAAGCAGTGGCCAGATTCGGAGTTGCTATTTACTGATACAGATTCGCTAGTTTATAATATAAAATGTGAAGATGTCTATCAGGATATTTACAATAATAAAAATTTGTTCGATTTATCTGATTATCCAGCATGTAGTGGATTTCAAGACAATTCGAATGAAAAAGTTATTGGTAAAATGAAAGATGAGTTTATGTTTGTGCCGGTGAAATAATTTGTTGGACTAAAGAGCAAAATGTATGCTGTCATATTAGATGACAATAAACTTACCAAAAAGCAAAAGGTATTCCTAGAGGATATGTGGAAAAGATGATGAATTTTGACGATTTTAAAGCAGCGCTAAACAATAGCGTCAGTTTTATCAAAACAAATGTTATCAGAACAAATCATCATAAACTAGAGACTAACACGATTATAAAACGGGGACTAAGTAATTTTGATGATAAAAGATATTGCAGGGACGGAATTAATACACTAGCGCTTGGACATTATGCAAGTAATTTTGTCTAAACATCAGAAATAATGTTCGAAAATTTAATTATCTCGAAAGTTTGCGAGACGAGCTTGCACTAAAATATGACAATTTTCATGATCCGATCAGCCAACAACAGTATACAAAAATTAACATAGACTTGGACAGGTCGAAGGTTTTTGTAAAAGTTAGTAAGTATCTTCTCAGTAAGATAGCGATGAAAGAACTATTTGAATGTCGTCGAAAAGTATCCGGTAGAATTAAATTTTGTTTGTATAATCATGACAGTACATTGTACTTAATAGCGAGTGTTGATGTTCTAGTGATAGGTGATGAAATTCTTTAAAAAATTAGATATGACTGTCTTTCTTCCTTGTATTTTCACTTACCTGTTCGTCATTTTTTTCATGATAAAATATTTGATCCATGGAAACAGATAAGTGTCTCAAACCCTCATTCACATACTACTTAATATTCTGTGAAAATATATTTTAAAAAATGTTTTCATGTACGAGTAAATGATAAAATACTTTGGTTTTCTATGATGAAAAATAAATTGCAGCGTTTGATATCCGATCAGACAGAGCACTGTTTCCTTTGTTAGCCCACTAAGAATGAACACAACTAATATATTTGCCATTGCAATTGTCTTGCTGTGAATGAAAATCAATCAGAGCGTCATAATATATTGCACATGCCGTCTGCCCACACGGAATTTCTATAATAACTAGATCATGTAATCATTTTGAAAGGTTAAAAATAGGGAATTTCTAATGGATTTTCCTAAAATATAACGCCAAACTCAGGTCAAAGATAGGTCATTTGCAATGGATTTTCCTAAAACGCCCACTGAAATCAAGGTCAAAGATATTTGCGATATATTTTTCCAGAGTAACGATATAAAAAACAGTTAGAATTTTCTTCGTGGTCATTTCTGCTATAGGATTACGTAAACAGGTGAGTGAAAATATTTTTCTAACATATTTTTGACAAAATGTTAACATAGAACGTTTTGGAGGGGTAGGGGGTCTCGGAGATAGGAACCTTGCTTACGTACACTGTAGATGTTTAGAAATATCATTATCAAATAAAATATCAACCATGTTGTCGATGAATAAAATTGGATCAGTTGTCCAACCCGCTATTCGCTCATCGTTTTCGCTAGCAAACAACCATACTGATCCGTACTTACTCGATAAATGATAACCAACTTTTTTAATACAATCGCTTATTATATTAGGTGCTATCCCAGTATATCTTGAGGCTGATTTGATTGAATTAAATCTTTTAAAAGATCTGTTTGTTAGATTAAATCCGACGCTACAAATTGGTTCTTTGTAATAGGACATTATATATAATATTTCATTGTTTAATATGAAATAAATCTAGAGGTCTGGGATCATCTTTCCAATTTTTGGTAGGGGGTGGGTGGTGGGTTGGGGGTTTCTGGTCTAGAATCCCATTTTGGATTAGGATCATCACCTTCATCTACTACTGTCAATGGAAGTTTTTAATGACCTCAATATACCATTATAATCTCAAACTGAAATGCAATGGCATGATGAGAAGAGGCAATGCTTGAAGAAGAGCATTAAAGAATTTATAGATTGAACTCCCTCTCAAAGACTTCGATTACAGTTTATTTGACACTCCAAGTTTTGGTTTGTTTTTAAACTCGCCGTATAACACATATGTATACCCCTTTATGTGAATATACTGTAATGTACAGGAAATCTAGCCTCGAAATTTTGTTCTAGTAAACTAAGTTCATTAAACGTAGAGCTCTCAGTGATGGAGCAATGTAATTTTCTTATTCAACACATACTGTTATCAAATGTAAAACGATGGTTGGTATGATTCTGTTTATATTCTTTTCCGCATAGGGTCGGTGAAAGAGTATTTGGCGCCCTAAATGAACCTTCCACCTTGGCCCACCTCGGGACATCGCTTATTATAAACTGTTCATTAATATTAATACACGTTCGGCTTGATAATGTATTAATTTAATTATTTAGTCTTCGTATTTAATGACAATACATGATTAACCAGACAGTATACTTCGTTTTTGGAGCCGCCCTCCCCATCTTGGCGCCCTAGTTTGCCTGGCTGTTTAACTGGCACTGTATACGCACACAAACTGGTCATAAATAATCATTTAAACTGTTTAAATCATATTATTATGCCAGAAATCGATGTGTAAATCCATCCTTAGTATCGGCCTCGTTTTAAAGTGTGTCACATTTAGAATACATCCGTAGTTCTCTCACCTGGCGGCCGCTCGCGGTATTTTCCGTTTTAAAGCTAAACATTTTTCACATATTGCAAATAAATTTTGACCATTTAGAAATATATTCCATGTACGCACACTTAGCTAAGACACTATGTAATCTCAACAGTTTTAACCACAATTATTAATAAAGGCGTGGTTTTGTTTTTATCAGCAGCAAGGTATGGTTGCCCCTGCTAGCGCGCGCTTGTAGAACTTTTCCCTGGTGTTGCTACCCAGCAAAGGGCAAAATAACGCCGGGTTTGTCTGCCTCTATTCCAAGACCTGGTCGACTTTTCAAGGGCCTCACATAGAGTTATTTGTATTCAGCGAATCCGTGAGAAAGTTGTTTACTATTTTACTACGAAGTCAATACAAGGCATTGAGACAAGAAAGGTGACTCTTTTGTTTATTATTTTTCTGCAGTCCGCGATTATTTATTTCATTTATATCTTTACAAATATTTGCCAGGGAAACAAATGTCTTGATAGCAAATTTTGGATAAGTCTAAAAGTAAGTTTGAAAACTTGCATTCAGAATATTTATTTATTTATTCATTTCAATGCATTAGAAATTAGCAATTTGAACTTAAATATTTGCCTAATCAGCCAATTTGCATGCAAACTTTTATTTTCATGATCTTGTGAGGTCAAGTGTTTCTTGCAGACTTTATTAAAATGATAATCAATAATATAGTTCAATAGAAATACAAAATTGATTACTGTTATTATTTTTATTATTATTATTATTATTATTATTATTATTATTATTATTATTAAGCGATGCACCTGATAACCGAGTCTTGAATTTTAACTGCCATTAAATACTATGACTGCTAACAAACAAGCTGAATCTTAAATCTGAGTCTGTGTTTCATCTGAAGTTGTGTCCTCAATAGTGCCCTCTTCATCAGGGAATCACAGAGACTTCATGGAGTTTGAGCCGTTTTTCTCAGGAGAGTTTATTGGCCCCAAAGAGTACAATGATTCACTGAGTGGTCAACAAGTTATCGATCAGCTTTATCCCGTAACAACATTAATCGTACTGACATGCACACCTCATTCACAGCAATTCTAATGTCTTTGCTGGTCAAAAAGTAAATCATGAAGTCAAGAGAAGGCGTAAGACGTCCAAGAACTAATGCGATGCACAGGGCTCTTCTCTTAAGCAAGTCATCAGGTATCAAGGCAACTCCTTGAATTGCTCCAGGTATCATTGCCGTCAAAACGTAGTTCAGAAATATAAGGACTGTCGTCTTGGTTAATTGGCTGGTTCTGAAGAAGAGCATATTTCCTTGGTTATCCGTGTCTACGGTAACAGTTGGATTGACTCTTGTCCTTCCCATTCGTATGTAACACGCGATACGCAAGTACAGTACCGTGGGAACAAACACACAAGGGACGTATATGACGACCAAAAGAACTGGCATCAAATAGTTTCCAGTAAAATAGCACTGAAGATGATCTTTAATATTTACGGCATTTTCTCCAAGCCAGGCAAATAATATTACTGGCTCTGTCCAGGCAATGACGGAGAGGATGGTGACCACAGCCGTTCTGCTGATGCGCTTGTAAATATTCTCATAGCATACTCGACTCACCCTATAAACAGCCAAGATCAGAAGTAGCAATCCCGAAGCGCATTTGAACTCCATCGCTAGGAATGCCTGCATGTAACAAAGAGTGTGCCCAGACACCCATCCAAAGTTCGCAAGTGAATAAATGTTTAACGGTGCCACCATGATCATGAGAAGTGCGTCGCTTGCCGCCACCTGGCAAAGGATAATGTAGACTGGTTTATGGAGTCGTTTGGCTAAGCTGATTCCTAGAATCACCATTATGTTACCCGCAACGCCTACTACGACGGCTAAAGCTAGAAATGCGACAAAAATCCGGTCTGCGACCTTGCTGAAGATAAAGTCCGAACTGCCTTTAGCTGTGCCAGTAAGGTTTGTTGTGATGTTGGACATTTGATATTCAGCCTGGAATATAGAAGTACTGAGTAAATATTCGACTAAAAAATAACTGACAAATACAAGGACTGTATGAATTCCGGCTTACGACGCAATGAAGGAGATGACAACGTACAACACAGAGTCATCATTTTAGGTCTGAATAAATGTTGTTAGCAAGCGAAAAAGGAATGAAGATAAAGAACGGTATAGAAGAAAGTGTCTTTCAAAATCATAATTATAAAAAAAAAAAGTGGTGGAGAATTCAGCTAGATGTAGTATGAATTGAATTGCCCCTTAAGAAGATCCTATTGCTTGGTCTAGGTTATTACCTGACAGTGTGACACAGAACTTAAGCCTACTACTCCGTGCTTTTTTGCGAGATCATATCCAGTAGGTACCAGGTTTTTACCATTTATGGTACTGCCAGATATAAAAAAAAAAATCCACATGCCGGAGCAATTACACTTTCGTATGTTAAATATGTTATATTCAGTTTTCTAAATATGTTATGTACATTTTCTATACCCACACTTCATTCACGAAATTAGATTGTCCCTGCCACGGAAGTTACAATGAATATGCTCATACGCTGATTAGATATGTTTAGAGTCATTATGAAAACGAACAAACACAAGCAAATCTTTTATGGAGAACGCTAATATGTTTAAAGTTAGATCTCCTTTCATTCCTTTCTCCTTCAATAGGTTGTAGTGGTAATGGGTTTAATAAAATTTACCACTGTGTCTTTCGAGTAGTAAGAAAAGATTATTGAGCTTACATGCATCCAAAGCATTTATATTGTTCTCGTTTTAGTATTTTCCACTGAAAGCTGCGTATGTACTCCCTTCTAGCGCAATTCTGAAATACAACAAAAGATTCAAATTATAGTCCTCATAATTTAGTTTTCTTGAACACTACCGTCATTGAATTTAAATACTATATGCGATAAATGTTTAAAAACAATGGTAGAAATATAAAAATCAGTGGTTGCTCCCCATTCACTACTGTAAGGTTCGAAATAATCAGTGAAACTAGATTGACATAATAATTAAATGAAAGAGAGAAGTTTCATTTTTCCGTCTACAGTGCAGGGAAAGGAATCTAGTTCACCTTTCAAATCACCATCATATAGATTAGACATAACTGTGCAACTGATAGATAGATAGATAGATAGATAGAGATAGATAGATAGATAGATAGATAGATAGATAGATAGATAGATAGATAGATAGATAGATAGATAGATAGGTAGGTAGGTAGATATATAGATAGATAGATACATACATAGAACTCGAATGTACAATGTGCATAAAAGTTACACAAATCCTTACATAAAAAGTCCTAACGTTATATTTCTTTTCTGCCCATTTTGTACTTGAACAATATCTACACAAATGACAGTGTACAGACTAAATGTTAAGCACATATGTATTAACTGTCTGCAGACTGACTGGGATTTATATCCAGAAAAAAAGCCCCACATAATTGTCCTTACTAAAAACAGCAACGCTTTAATTGCACAAAATAATTGTTTATAGTTACTAAACTTCAGAAAATTAAAGAGTAGACATATTATTAAAATATCTAAATTAATTGCCACCTTTTCGTTTTTAATATATATATGGTTTCCGTTTAGAATTTTAGACAGATTTCTCCTTCATTTGATGCAGTCATCCTCGGTTATGGCACAAGTCTTTGGGGCCATCATTTAGACTACAATATAACAGAATTATAGATTTGCTGTATCTGGGAATTTTGTCACTTTCACTGATTTGAACCAATAGAAAAGTTCGAATTCTGCATAATACTGAATAGGAAGCACCTTCCACTCTTGAACATGATTGACCCAACAATATTATTTTCATCGTATTTGCTTCCATCGCATTTCTGACTACATCCACAATATTCACCAGAAACAATGAAATACATCAACCTCCAATTAGAGCAGTTACACTTTGTATTGAGTTCAAAAACCAGATATAGAAGAGCGCTGGGAGAGACAAAAATCCTACTTTGTAAATTAATATGGCTTAGAACTATAAACGTTATTACTGTGTTAACAACATTACAATAGAAAGAGAATGGTCGAAACCGGGTAATATTAGAAAATGGTTTGTTTGGATGAATTTAAATAAGAACTATAATATTCCTGGAATGTGCAAAATAGATGTGATGTTATATATTATTGACTGTATAAACATTCTTTCTCTCCGGACCTTATCATTGACCCGCAGCACAACTTTAGCTAGAAGCAGCGAATATAGTAAGATTGCATCTTAAGGAAGGTTGTATTACCAAATGTTATGTAAATAAATCATTTGTATACGTGTAGAATGTTTTTGATGCATATTGTTTACTTTAGAAAACAGACAATAAAGAATTGCTCTTACAACTTTGATTATTCGTAACATTCTTATCAGCAGGTGGTAAAATTGGCGAGTAAAACAAAA
>JAECUM010045995.1:0-17410 GCA_016617855.1 Megalonaias nervosa
ATACCACATGAATTCACTCGGAATACTCTATACTTTTGGATTTGTGATGTAACTTTTAGGACTATTTGAGATTTTATTCACATTACTATAAGTTATTTTTAAATTTTCACTTTGTATTCTAGGAAAATAAATTATGTTTTTGATTTTACAAACCTTGTTGATTTTCGCTCTTTTCCGTTACTTAGTTTAAGACCATAGAGGAAAAAAGCCTTTCTGCAAGGAGTACTTACATGAATATTCCACATCCTCACACAAGCAGATAAATATCAAGCATAATGTCACAACAGGAGCAGAAGAGAACGATCGATTCCTATGGTAAAATCCGTGTTTCCACTTGCATAAATATTTAAACTAGAAAATTTATACTTGTACATTTTTATCAAACAGACTCGATTATTTCATATCACTTGGTTGAAATTACTTTTTAAGTTTGATTGAAATCGTAAATCTCCTCTGACGTAGCGTATAAATGAAAAAGGCGTAAAACACGTAATTTATTAATATTTTTTAACCTAAGCATGGTTGAATATTCATATTTCATTTATTTTTGATCCAACTTTTTTACATATCAATTAGGAAATTTCTGTCGTTTTGGTGATCACTGAATGACATTTCGGAAAAGCAACAAAGAATTATCTTTATTAACACAGAGCACATTTACGGCCCAACTTTGCTGCTTAGCTATCGCATGATTAGCCTTTACTACCACCTGACTAAACATCGTTGTTGACGATGCATGTGCTCTGTGTTGAAAATATCTTCCAAAAGGGTCTTTTATGCATGAAATAGCATTTTTCAGCGTTCCTTAATCAATTTGTCAAGCCAGGAAATAACGTCAAACATGCCCATGACATCATTAGATGTATCAAATTGAACTCTTCTCTGTATTGTAGCATTTGATTATAGAGATTATCCATGAAAATGTATTGTTTGAGCAGATTTTATGGTCGTTTATAAAGCAAAGCGAACAAAGTCCTTTTTGGAACAACCTATTTTAGTGTTAATGGGGAATCAAGAGGAATCCATAAAACTGTGTATCACCTTGCAGTCAAAAGTGCAATCGAAACTGTCCAATACACAACTCATAGCCAAGCAGTAATGAACGTGCGGACAAACAAGGATAACTCTTTCTGCACCCTGCAAATAAAAATAACCTACTGATAAAGAATAATGCGAATGATGTAGCCATTCAACCGTGAATTCCATGACTTACAGTAAACGCCAAAGCATACATTATATAATAACGCTTGTTGAATTCAATGTATAGGTCGAATTTTGTGTCTATGAAGAAAATGAATGAGTTCAGAGAAAATAAATAAGAAAACGGTAAAAACGAGATAAATTTGTGAACGAAAAGAAATCTGCACTTGAACTGTCTTGGCAATGAAGAGCTTCACTGTAATGTTTTGTATAATGCTCAGTCATCAATCGCTCCATTCAGGATTGTCATGGTGAAACAGGTCACAGCTATCTTTAGCAAGCCAAATCTTCTAGTATAAGCCACCATCTGTGAGATGCCATCAGAACTTTGTAGAAATTCCGTAATTTAAGTATCAGTTTGAAGATTGCTGTCGGGACATGAACGTAAATAGATAATTAACTGACCAGAAATAGAACCGATATTTGGGTGCTGAATTAGACGGTCCTGTAATTTTCATCAACGTAATACGTGTCTTATAGTACGCAGAAACTATAATCTGTCTGACAAAACCTGTAAATAACCCAATGATATTTTTAGCACAATGTAACAAAGGGGTTATTTACTGAAATTGTTCCCTATACTCATCTATAATTTTTCACCATGATGTTTATATAACTGCTGAACACTTTTCATTCAAACATAATAAGTAATATACTTGTCACTCTATCGTTTAAGATTGTGTTTCAAGGACTAATTTACTTTCTAAATCAAAACTGCCAGCTATAGACGAGCAGTTGTAAGTACGTTTTAACTTATAAACAGAGACTTATTCAAAGATGGCATTATTGTTCTTTTTGTCTTAGTTTAACGCCATTTATTAGCGCAAGAGAGGCTATACATGGCGGCAAGAATAACTGGTGGATGAAGAACCCGTGAAAACCATCGGTAAGAACCACTGACCCACGGAAAGCTACTGGCAAGCTTTCTCTCTTCATGTATTCCTCGCCCACACCATTTTGTTCTGCAACCAGTTCTACTGCAGAATCCAAAGTAATGCATATGTAGTTGGATAATTTTTTTCTGGACACATTGAGAGACAGAACCTCATTACACAAATTGGTAATTTCCTACAAGGTCTTCCTTCAAATGACTTATACAATCCTCAAAGTTTTGTTCCTATCCCAGATTGGGAAAGCAGTAGTTATAAGGAGTACGACAGCCGTGCCTGGAAATTAGCATTACTGGGCCGGTATAGCCCTCTATTTGAATTTAACATTAGAAGTTTATGACACCATAAGGGAATTTAACATGGATTAAACGGAATGTGACCCAACTGGAATGTTAAAATTACGGGTGACACAATACTCCACCCCATCCCCCTCCCCACTCCCAGGAATTTATCATTTACGGATGACTTTATGGCCCCTACGGGAACTTTAACAGGATGGAAAGACTGTAAAAATACGTCTAAAACAGACAAGAACCACGCTGAAATAAATTAATATTTTGGTGTCTGCAATCTGTACTTTTGAGGAATTTGACATCAGCATTGTTACTAATTATAAAACCGCTCCGGTTGCCTAGTGGTTAGAGGGTTCGATCCCCGGCCGAGTCATACCAAAGATTTATAAAAATGGTTCCTTACAGCTGCCTCGCTTGGCGCTCAGAGGTTAGTGTTAGGACTGGTCGGCCTGGTGTCAGGATAATGTGACTGGGTGGGACATCATGCTACATGTCTGCGGCATGACTCCCCAGTGCTAGACATCGTTATAAACTGCCACACTGCAGACATCGTAGCGATATGACTGAAAAATTGTTAAAGCTACGTTAAATATCCAAATCACACACACACACACACACACACACACACACACACACACGCACAAATACACACACGAGTTATAAATCTGACGTGAAATTTGTGCATGCCATGACTCAGCGTTGATGTTACAGACAGACAGAGAGAGAGAGAAACATTTAATAACAGACGAGAGCTGACCCTGACTAACTGATATTAACACCTAATATGACTGATCAACATCTATTCTGACTGATCACCACCTGTTTTGACTGACCAAAACCTATTTTCACTAACCAGTACATTTTCTGATTGATTAACATTTATCCCGACTCACTAGAACCTTTTTCAATCGACTAGCATCTATTGTGACTGACTCCAATCTGTTGTGACTGACTCACCTATTTTGACTGACCAACACCTATGCAGGCTGAAAATACCTATTCTGACAGACCAATACCAATTATGACTGACCAATACTTATTATGAGGGTCGAACATATTCTGATTGACCAGCGCCTATACTGATTGATCAACACCTATTCTGACTCACCACCTCGTATTTTGACTCATCAACACATATTTTGAGAATATCCAGGGATTTATATATGCAAAAATGTCACCCTGTTACATACTCTATCAATGGAAATTCCGATTCTCTAGCAAAAAGTGACGTCATGTTACTATCTTTAGAACTGGAAAAGTACAACGGACATTCCAATTCTATATTTAGAAACGATGTAATGCTACAATCTTTGGAACTTGAACACTAATTCCTACTGACCAACACTCACTGACACAAAAAGGGATGTGTCAGAGGTATGCACAGTGGGTTGACGAAGACTGAGACATTCTTATATAGACCAACACACACTTTATTACAGACAAACACACTGGGAGACGGACAAAACATTCATTCTTATCAAGCAGCATACTTACAAATAAACCTACAGGGAGAGAAGGGTTTGTGTTAGGATGGTATAGGATCACTATAATACTTATAATTGTCATGCAACATACATTCACATATACAATCGCTCACTTCAACGGTATAATTATAAGCATATATTCACATACAATCACATTCATGAAGGGTATAATTGCTAGCACATATAGACATACAATCACAAACTTCAACTTTATAATTACTATCACATATACACATACAATCTCACACTTCAAGAAGGGAAAGAGGGGGATATTTTAATTTTGCTTTGAATCCACACAACATAAAACAAGCACAAAGACACTAGTATAACGCTCTGTGGAACTTCAACAGTAGGGTCATTATAGCTGTTATTGAAATTTTAATATGGATGGACAAATTGGATGGGAGACGGACAAAGACACATATAACTACACAAGTACAATGTCGACTGTGGGGTACATAATACAGTCTCGATACACTCTTACAGCGCTTGTAAGTTCGTTCGTATTCGACTGTGCGCTATATTATATTGCATCGATAAATTCTTACAACGTTATTTGGTAAGTTCTCTGTCAGCTGTGCTCTGCATAGTGTCCAATTGATAAACACTTATTGTGTGAAAGGTAGTTTTTGAATGCGTGCTACATAATGCCGCTTCTATAAACGCTTACATTGCGATTAGGTCAGTGCGGTTTAGCTTAGTTCCTTTTCGACTGTCTGCCATATAATGAAACCTTGATAAATGCTTACATTGCGGTTAGGGAAAATCGTTGTATACTGCTGATGTCTCATGGTAAGTTTGTTGTCGACTGTGCGACAAATAATATCGCATCGATAAACGCTTATAAGGTTAGGTTGTTCTCGACTGAGTATATATAATGTCGCATCTACTGACGCTTACATTGCGGTTAGGTAAGTTCGTTGTCGCGTCTGTGCAGCATAATGCCATATCTATAAACGCTGCGTTCTACTATATCGATAAGCATATACAGCATGAGAGGTAAGTTCGTTCTTGAATATGTATGCAATTCACACAATGACCCTCTACGTAATGCCAGTCAAGTTTCGTATTTATAATCCCTTCTGTTCTGACTGTACACGGCGATAATGGGGAATGCGATTAAGATCAGTGAAATCGTGAGTGTCAAGTTTGAAGTAAAATATAACAGCGCTGAACATGTTTGTTGTATTGCTAAAAGAATGACACTATTGTCAAAAAGTCTGTTCCTGATAATGGTGGAAAACTGAGGTAACGAAGGTAATGTCGTCATGTATATTGCAAAAATATTTTACTTGCAGCATTTTCACTACATCTTTGCAACAAGAATTGATAAGTCCGTAGAATAGGTGTTGATAGTTCGGAGCAAGTTCGGAGCAAGATATGGTTTGTCAGAACATGTGTTGGTACATCACAATAGGTGTTGGTCAGCAACTATCTATGTTGGCTGATTTGTCAGAATAGGTGCTGATCAGCCAAAAATGGTATTGGTCAATCATAATAGGTTTTTCTTCTGTTAAATTAGGCATTCGTTATCGAGTATAGGTGTTCGTCAGTCAAAATAGATTTTGGATAGTCAAAAAAGTATTAGTCCTTCTCTGTTATTAGGTGTCTTTTCTATCCTTTTCTTTCATCTTTCTCTCTCAGTATGGAAGCGGACACCCCATGAACAGGAATTTCAAAACTGTTTCTATGTCATATGTCATAGGTCAAAAGAACCCATAGCACAGTTTTAAGCTCACCGATAAGAACTAAGAAGCAGAGAGAGAGAGAGAGAGAGAGAGAGAGAGAGAGAGAGAGAGAGAGCATTAAGCTCTATTTGTGCTATAAATTTGTTCTCTCTGTCAGCAATCAAGTTGTAAAGAAAATTTTTGAGACAGAGATATAGAGAGATGGAGAATGAGATAGATCTGTAACTATCTATTAATCAATACCTGCATTCAAATCTTGTAGGTTTTATTGCTTTGTCCTGTTGTACTTCACGACTGAATTTATTTGGAAATGTTTATATTCCTGTGGTTTTTGTACAATACATTTTTTTTTTCCATTTTTTTAACATCTATCTTAACTTGGCACCATATAACACTATTGTGATGAGTTGACGTAAAGCCATTTATTACACAATGCATATGAACTTTAAAAATAAAGAAATGTTTAAAAATCTCCAATGAAACTTTAATTCATCAACAATTCTTAAGAGTTTCAGTAATGTTAAAAAATACTCAGATAACTGACGTCATAGACTCATACTTAAACAATTAGGTCATAAATGAATGAACTGCTCTACTTTAAAGGAAAATTGCTTAGCCCCGACACTGTGTTCATAATTGGAAATCACCAATTATTTAGAATTCAGACTCGTGCGATTTTAAATGTTTTTATAAAAATAAATTCCTCAAACTCCATAGAAGAATTTTGGTTTAAAAAATGCCAAGTGTTTCATAAAATGATCTATTATAAACTGATATGCACATAAGTCCATATTATGTTTTTTATGTATGAAAATTTACAATTCCGTAAGATTCATATATAAAACTAGCCTTTTGTGGTTTTCACTGTTTAACACATTGAAAAATATTGCTCTAACTTTATCTAAATAAATTTATATAAAACATAGATAAATCGAAAGATTGCACCTTCCACCAGGAAAATGTCATAAACAGTAAGAATGTTGTATTACCTTCAAACTGTCAATCTTCTAATTTTCTGTCGTTTCAAAAGACATCATCACTCATGCTATATGCCAAAATCATAACCCTACACAATGCTAATTACAGCAAAATTAAACCAAACATATAACTGTACATGACTAGCAGCTGGATCAAACTAGATCGTCATTACATTTTACCGTCATAATGTATTCATTGCTTAGGGTAACTGACCTTACACCTCTAAGGTCACAACAAATATGGAGGTACTCAAAATAATGTCCTAAAACACTTATTAAAATGTGGATCTTGTCGTCATTAGACGTATATTTGTCTGTCGATCCATGCTGTTATACTTAACACAGGTACCATATTGTCGTCCGGGGTGGGTGGGGCATAATTTCATTCGTAATGTTAAAATTCTAATTGGGCCCCTTATCTTCCCATCCATGTTCATCTCCCGTAGAAGCCTGTAAACTGTTGATGTTAAATTCCCGAAGAGGGCTGAGCCGGTCCAGTAATGTTAGTTCCTTTAAAGGAACATAGTTCATTTATGACCCTCGTGAACAAAGAACAAGGCTTGTTGCTGTGCTTGTTATCTTGTCTCTTAGGCAAGTCTTAAAAACTCAGAACTTGTTGATGGATATAATTTCACAACTCTTGATACTCAATGTGTTTTTGTCCCCACTGTGTCAAAGATACAATGGTCTGTTTTATATCTGCTCAAGACACCCGGATTTTACATCCCATGATTAATTACACACACACACACACACACACACACACAGGACCCCTGGGTATAATATTAATTTTTCTATTAATGAGACAAGGCCTGTTTCATATTTAGAATCAACCATTAGATGAACTATATCATTCTTCAGAGAAAGCATTACACCAAAATTAATCCTGTATTCTGGTTTTTGCTTCTCCTGCGACGACTAGTCTCAAAAGCGAAGCCGGACACTGAGGGTGTTGTCGATCTTGAAGTGCAAGCGACTCATTTTACGCTTAGTTATACATGCAATGACATATTATGCATTACTTGAATGTACACCACTTCCAAAGACATTCTCTCAGGTCGACCTTCTGGATCTGTTTGAAATTTCTTCCATGACAAAGTACAATGATTAGATACAAACTCGACAACACAATTTCAATTGACTCATCGTCACCATACAGGTGTGATATAGAATATACACGGCAGCCTTTAACAGCATTTGAACCTGTCTCTCTGGATTTGGTATATACAGTTGTGATGAAGAGCGCCCCAAAGTCATGTTTACTCGATCCGAATCCGACATCACTGCTGCTTGGATTCAATATTGCCTTCACTAACCGATGTAATCAATACTTCTCTCTCATTCGGGGAATTCCTGTCATTTTTCAAAACTGTCATTGTAAAGCCTCTGTGGAAGAAACCGACCTTGGGTAAAAACGATTTAGAGAACTGCCGCCCTGTTTCTAACCTCCCATACATGTCAAAAAGGTATAAAAGTAGTTCTATCACAACAGGCCCGGCCCTAGGGCAAGGCGAACGAGGCAACCGCCTTGGGTTCCGTGCTTCTCTGCAATGCAATTCTTTTGCTTGGGACCCTGCGCTCATCGCTTGATGCCTTGGGCCCCGCATGCTGCTTTGGGCCCCGCACATGCTAGGGCCGGGCCTGTATCACAACTTGTGTCTCATCTGAATTCATATAGTCTTTAAGCTATATCGCCCTCGCCATAGGACTGAAACTGCCCTTCTAAGAGTAGTGAACGACTTTTCTCTGCATTGGATAGTGGAAAGATTACCGTCCTCACCTTCCTTGACTTGTCTGCGGCATTTGACACAACAGACCATAATATATTACTTTACCATCTCCAGTATGTATTTGGTATTCATGATACAGCCTTACTGTGGTTCAAGTTCTATACTTAGTCAACAGAACGCAAATCGTGTCCGTGAATGAAAAACATTCCAGTCCAGTTGATCTATATTTGTTTTTGTTTCACAATGCCTGTTCTCGGCCCCGTTCTCTTCATTCTATATACACAGCCGCTCTCAAGTGTCCTAGTTCGACATCCGATGTCTCACCTATTTTATGTTGATAACACTCAAATATACAAATCTTGATACACAACTGAAGCTAAGGCTACCATCCAAGGCATAGAGAGGTGCATTTCCAATGTGAAGTCATCGATGACATGTAACAAGCTGCAGATAAATGATGATAAAATGGAAGCCATCTTGATAACCACGCAAAGACTTTCTCATTCACATCCTTTACCTCAAACAATAAGTATCAACAATACCAGTATTAAATTCACACTGTCAGTACGAAACCTAGGTGTCACTATCGGCATTGCTCTCTCATTATACCAACATGTCATGAACATATGCAAGGCTGCGTATCTGGGGTTGATACTCATCAGCTCCATTCACAGTTTTCTTTCAGTTGATGCCACTAAAACACTTGTGTGCTCGTTAGTAATTTCAAGACTGGACTATTGCAATTCACTTCTGTTTAGTTCGTCTCAGTATCTACTACAGTAACCGATCCGGTGGCCTAAATGGTTAGCGAGTCCGCCTCGGATGCGGGAGGTTGTGGGTTCGAACCCCGGCTGAGTTATACCAATGACTGGTAAAAATGCTACCAGCAGCTGCCTCGTTTGGCGCTCAGCATTAAATTTTATTGTTACGACTGGTCGGCCTGGTGTCCGGATAATTTGACTGGGTGGAACATGATGTTACATGTCTGCGGCATCATGCCCCAGTGCTAGAGATCACTATAAACTGCTACACTGCAGACACCGTATCGATATGACTGAACAATTGTTAAAGCTAAGTTAAAAATCCAAATTGCACACACACACACACACATGCGCGCGAGAACGCGCGCATCTACTACAGAAACTTCAGAAAGTTCAAAACAGGGCAGCTCGGAATATACTTGCAGAACGAAGAACTCAGCATACACCACACACCCCTTAGCTCCATAACCTCCACTGGCTACCGGTTCGATCCAGAATCAAACACACAATATGTTCACTATGATACATTTTGTTGACTGGCTCCAGTCGAATATACTTATCTGACCTCACCCATGTTTACCCTTAGACACTCGTATTCTATTTGTTCCCACTGTTAAAACAAAGTCATTTCCCATTGATCTTAGATACAATGGCACTGTGATCTCATTCAAGAGTGCTCTAAACAGACTTAAAGTCTTAATAATGTTTACTTCCTTACTTATTGTCAGCATGTTTTTATTTTGTAATTTTCCGGCTTTTTGTTTTTGTAATCTTGTCGTTGCATATGTTTTTATGTGTTTTCTAATATTATATAGCGCTTAGAAGTTCTAAAGGATCGTCACTGTACTAAGTCTACATTATTATTATTATTATTATTATTATTATTATTATTATTATTATTATTATTATTGATCTTAAGGGTATTCGACAAGATCAAGAGTTAGGTATAATTAATTTATATGGTGATTGACCTTCATGCATATTTGATTGTAGGACAACATATTACATAGTTTATTGTTGTCTATCATTGTAGATTATATTTTAAGATAATTATTACTTGCAGGTAAATATGTATACTTGGAGTTGCTTTCAAGACATTGATTGTTTCCTCGGGAATTCCTGGTTTACCATGCTCATTACTAAAGTTTTAGTACTAAACCTGGTCTTATTTGTAATTTAGAATGTTCTGGAAATCAATTTTTAAACCCTCATCCTTGTCCTCTCAATGTGTCTTAGGTTTTTATTTTAAGGTTGTTTTTATTAGAATTACTCTTTCCTCTCTTAATATATGAAGTGGAATTAGTCTTTTAATTGTGTTCAATTTTAATTTGAAAGGATTTTTTTTCACTTAAATTATTAATTGGAATTACAAAGTGCTCAATAATGCTAATCACTATTTTGGGATTATTGTGAATTCATTTATATACGTTTTTGATTATATCATTGTGGTACATCAAGACCGTCAGCATATCAACTCTATTTCAGGGTACTGGTACATCAACACAGTCAAGATTGGAATTCATTCGGAACACCACTGGAAATCGTTCAGAATACTCTATGTGTTTGGACTTCTAGGACTATTTGGAATTTAATTCACAATACTGTAAGTTTCTTCTAAATTTTCACTTTGTATTCCAGGGAAATAAATTATTTGCTGAATTTTACAATCTTTTTGGTTTTCGCTGTTTTATGTTACTTAGTTTAGGACCATAAAGTCGTAGCAAAAGAAGCAGTCAGTGCTAGTTTGAGTAAATGACGACAAAGCACATATAATAATATAAACAAAATATGAATCGATATTCCTTGACTGTTTCAATTTGAATAATAGTATATGGCGTTGATATCATCTTCGAAAGAGTCCCGAAATCGAAAGCGAGGAAGCATTTTAAAATAATTTTCTTGTCTTGGACTGTTTGTTGCAAGAAATTGTAACAAAGCTTGCGTTGCTCTAAGTGGCGCTTTCTTTTCTTTTATCAATTACTTTTAATTTATCATAGTTTTTTTTGACACAGTGTACCATTCACTATGCCCCTGTATCTTTGCTATTCAAATAATTACTATGTAATTAAAACACTTGATAATAAGGTACGTCTTTGTAGACGCCTAAAAGCAGACTATCCGGTAAAAAGTTTTCAATTAATTTATTGTCTCTAAATGACGTAGTCGAACTTATTATTCGTTTTGTAAGAGTGTGAAGGAATGGTTTGCTTTCCACGTAGCCACGGCTGAATTTTGGAGAGAAGACAATCCACATTGTCCAATATCGACCCTTAGCTTTCGCAACTATCAGAAACAGTGTTTTGAACAAAGGCCCTCTTGCGAATGAAAGAGACTGCCCCTGACTAAAGAGAGAGCTCACTACACGTTAGATATTCAATTACGACGAACTTCATGCTGATATGCCGTGACTAGGAAGAAATATATGCGTATCAATAGTTTGAATTTAAGAAACTGATATACAAGATGTGTTTGTAACTGCAGAAGCCGCAGTGGTTATTCCCAACTCTTTCCTGGGTAAATATAACGAGCAATCTGATATGATCGGTCTGTTTCATCTGCATCCAGTCAGACTGGCAGATATATCTGATATCAATATACATGTTTTATATATGCATATGAAAGTAGCTATCAAAATAACACATTATAAACGAAGGTGTAAGAAAGAATACAAGCTCCGCATCTATTGCTGAATTTCTCCCAGTTGATGTTTTGTATGTTAAATACCTTGTTAAGTGTAGGCTCGTACAAAAGTAACAAAAGAAAAGAGTGAAGTCAACAAGCTTTGTAAATTTTAACAAAAATAATTTATTTCCCTAGAAAACAATGTAAAAATAGGAAAAATAGGACTTACGTTTTGTGAACATAATCCAAAATTTAATCCTAGGATTGAAAAATATAAGTCCTATCACTAAACAGTTCTAATTGAATCCAGGTTCGAATCTCGATAAAATTCCAATATGGAAGCGATGACGTCAGATGAGGTTCTTGTACTGATGGCAACAGATCCTCGATTGAATCACAGTTTATAATGTTTCCGTTTAAAATTCCAGAATAAATTTCCACTGAATATCTTTCTCCGAGAACTTTTATAAATATGAAGCACTTGTGTAGTTTTCTAGAGAATGAATTATTAAATTCTAAAAAATAGATGAACTTCAAAAACAATCTGACATCAACAATAGAAACACCTTGTACTCTCAAGGTGTAAAGATACGACTGAATAAAAAACTGAGAATGAGTATTAAAACCCCAATTTTAGATCACATGGTGGCCCACGTGGTCACCCAGATGGAACAACGCAATAAAAGCGCACAGCCGATAGACACGTAAGCCTTAATCAATCTTACTATGAGATTCAATAAAAAAAAAAAGTTGTTTACAAATTAGAGCTATCACGCAAGCAGATCATGACCTTGGTAATAGCCAATCGTTTCCACTCGATATTTACAAAATCTATGAACCAAAGTGAGCTAAAAATAGTACTTAAGTCATACTTTTACGTTCTAATCACTGATATTTTTTTAAAAAATATCAAATCCCGTGAAAAATAATCAATAAAATAAAATATAATGAAATAAAAAATAAAA
Organism: Megalonaias nervosa; assembly: GCA_016617855.1. NCBI lineage: Eukaryota > Metazoa > Mollusca > Bivalvia > Unionida > Unionidae > Megalonaias > Megalonaias nervosa. The sequence continues at coordinate 12,611 of JAECUM010045995.1, forward strand.
TAAATTTTTTTTTTAAAAACTAACACACAAGTAATTAAATTACATATACGTAACAACCTCCCTAATTTGCAACTATACGATATTTCATTTCCAAGCTTAGTACATTTTGCGAATATGTGTATAATTCTTTTTTAATAATAAAATCTTATGTTAAATTTCATCAGACTTATTTTTCTTATTTATTCTGTTTTGGTTCCATAGTCTTAAATTATGTAGCAGAAAGAAAGTGAAACCAACAATATTAAGTAAAATCAACAAAAAGTTCTTTCTCTACAATACAAAGTGAAACTTTAAGAGACACAGAACTGTGAATTAGTCCCAAATAATCATAAATGACGTAACAGAAGTCCAAATTCCCAAAATATAAAATGTTCCGAATGAGTTCAGTAGTCTTGAATGTCCTGATGTACCACAGTCATGCAATCAAGAATGTCTTTGACTGAATTAAAACAAATCCAGCGTAGTGCTTATAAATACTGAGGTGAATGATCACAAGAGTAAATCCAATGATTATTTTAAATAAATAATTCATCTTGAATTATATTTGATGGACTGATCACTGGACGTATAACGTAATAGAATGTGAAGATTTACAAGTAAAAAACCTAGTCAAACTGTAAAAAAAGACTGACCTTGAACTCTTCCTATGTAAATATATTGCTTTCAATAGTGGACAAAAGTTAGCCATGTAAACATGTTGTCCATAACCTACAACACTGGATAAACGTTAAGCACACAATATAAATGAAACATACATAACAATCCATAGTATTATATCAAGTGCTGCACAATTACAAATGTACAAGGTGTTTGTATTGATCTTCCATCTACCTGAACAGTTTTCTTGAAATCATTTTTACTACAGTTCAATTATTCAATATGAAAATATTGATTCGGTTCTCTAGAAAAGGAACATTTACGTATCGTGCTTAATTTTACTTTTGTGAAGTCTTTATTTATTTCGAACCTTGGGATAAAATTTTATGCACTTGAACATCGATAAATACCTGGACAACCGGTTATTCTTGTTTGAGTAATTATGACGAATAGACGTCATTGGTCTTTGTAAGCTTCTTATTAATAAACCAATTAGTACACTTTAATGGCACTTACAATACCCTCATATTGTTAAAATGTTATTATATATTGATAAATTGTTAATAAAGAATGAGAGCTAATTGTTACGTGTAGGCTCGTACAAAAGTAACAAAAGAAAAGAGTGAAGTCAACAAGCTTTGTAAATTTTAACAAAATAATTTATTTCCCTAGAAAACAAGGTAAAAATATGATAAAGGACTTACGGTTTGTGAATCTAATCCAAAAATTAATCATCGAATTTAAAAATATAAGTCCTATCACTAAAAAGTTCTAATCGAATCAAAGTTCGAATCCCGATGAAGTTCCAAGATGGAAGGCGATGACATCTTCTATGTCCTGTCCTGTGTTGATGTGTCAACAGTTCCTTGTTGAATTTTATGAATCAAGAATAATATTCCGGCTTTAGAATTCCGAATAATTTCCACTAAATGTCTTTGTCCAAGAATTTTTAAGAGCACTGGTATTTTCCAGGGAATATAAATTATTAAATCCAAAAAATAGAAGAATTTTAAATCAAACTGGCATCAACAATAAAAACACCTTGAGCTCTGAAGATGTAAACTTCGACTATTTCACTATAAAATATATGTTTTAACCCTCAACGAAAACGCAGTTTAGACCCCGTGATGGGTCACGAGATCACTTAATCCGAACAACGCAGTAAAATAATATGTCAGTTAGCACGTAGGCTATTTACAGGTTTGATTGTACTGAACGAATCTTACTATAAAATTCAATAATTAAAAAAAAATTGGAAAAAAAGGTTGTTTGCAACAGAGCTGAAACAAGCCAAGAATGACCTTGATTACGACCAATAATTTTCACTCTGTGTTTACGAATTCTGAATCAAGGTCAGGAACTAGGTCAGCTAAGACTACAATGTGGCAACACTGCTGTGTTTTAATCAGGCTAAATAGAACTAAACTGAATTTTCTGAAAAAAATGTCAAATCCAGTGAATAAAGTTATCATAAAAATAAAATAAAAAAGAATTTAAAACTAACACACAAGTAATTAAATTACATATGAGTAACATAATAAACTGATTACTGCATATCAAATCGCACAATTGTCTTTACTCCAGAATTATACAACTGTTTAGAGAAAATGCCGAAACCCACTGGCTCAGAAAGAAACGCTTGCCATGATTCGGGTTCATTTATGTCTTTGTTGTCTTGGCTAACTTCTTCAACCCCCTAGAAATCTTTTTATTCGATTCCAAAAACAAAATATATATTATTTAGGGACATGTTTTAATTAATAAATATTTTAATGTTAATCATTTCAACAATCTTTTAGAATATTCCTGAGTAATTTACAAAAACAAAATAAAACAAACAAAAGACAGAAAAACAATAAAAACAACTTCCGATTAATCTAATTAACTATAGTTCCAGATGAATAAGAAAAGCAATGAACTGTATGATTTATTTTCGGAAAGATAGTCATTTCCTTTTTTTTCGAAAAGTGTCGAAATTATATTGCAAAACAAATCTATACTATTTTACTTGTTTAATCCTACACTACAGCACATGTATTTTGTTTGTTTGCTTGTTTTTTATTAACGTAATGCTAAGCAGGAGATAGTTGGACAGAACTTGAATGTGTATAAGTTAACTTTCAGTGACATTTCAGGAACATCTAACATAATAGCAGAATCATCTGCATAGTGGGATAAAACATTCTATATGATAATTGTGTTTACCTTTAATGATAGAATTTATTCTATGCATATGTCCTAAAACGTCGGCACTTACAATGAAAATCTATGGCCACGAGGGATCACCTTGCCTGCAACCTCGTTCAATTTGAAACCACTTTGATAACTGTCTGTTCACAATGACACTTGAATTAATACCTTTATAATGTATTTCAATCCATTTTTGGCCATTTAATTTAAATGTAAGAAAAAGAAGATAAGAACGTTTTATGTACAAAATTCCATGAAACCGAATGAAAACTTTTTTCAAAGCTAAGAGAAGAAAACAAGGAATGTCATTTGCATATTGCATTATAACTAATTTTTGCATTTTGCACTTTCTTCTATATATCGACCCGTTTGATCTAAGTAATCCAATTTTATAGTATTCGCAATGGCTGCGGAGACAAGTTTAAATGGCATTTAATCAATATATCGGTCTCCATTTTTTAAGAATAGTTTATTTTGTTCTTTCATTTTTAATAAACGTAAAATATTTCGTTGTTTTTCAGGTTATAGCAATTCACCTTCACGTAAACAAGCAAAACAAACTTCAATCCAAGAATTATGTAGTAAACCTGAGTCTGGACTTTAATGGTTTTACATTTTTAAAGACTAGACAGTAATTCACACACTCCACCCCTACTCATACCACCCCATACAAGGATGCACTCAAAAGTGTTTGTTTAGGTAATGCCATTTTACAATTAGGTAATGCCACTTTACAATTAGGTAATGCCATTTTACAATTGGGTAATGCCATTTTACAATTAGGTAATGAAATAATAAGCCATAAAGATAAGTTTTAGTGAATTTTCAGATAAATTATTTATTTTCATGTCAGCTCGTAATTGCAGGTTATTATGTTCTCATAAAATATATTGCTCCGTATCTTGTTAATTGCTATCTTTCTAAACTGCACGCGGTGCAAACTGTTACTGCGTCTTGACACATAATATGATTTACCGTTGCTAATTACAACCGCCATGCTTTACCAAGTAACGCTACCGAAAAAATGAAAGCACTGGGATGCCTTGGATATTGTATTGCCCAGGTTTCCAAATATAGTTTGGAATTCGTTATTGCCACGCGAAAAAAACGAATCCTGAACCACATGGGAGAGATCCCGTCAAGATTTCCATTCTTGTGTTGTTAATAATAGCGATCTAATTTTGATCTGTAAGCGTGCTAATTTAAAGCTTTTTCGTAATATTTGTGGTCTATGCTAAGTTTTAATACAAGTTTCAATCAACACATGTTTGGCCATGTCATGAATAAATCACAAAACTGTTGTAATACAAGTCAGTTGAAACCAGCTTTATAAAGTCTTGTGAATGGCGATAAACACAGAAGTTCATGTTCCAAGATTCTTCAAATACATTTTATTTTCATTATGTATTCTTCTTGATTATAGGCTATTGGGTGACAAATTTAGATAATTATTTCAAAGAAAATCTGTCGGTTTCAAAAATATAATTTTATTTGTGCATGGCTGTCTTTTTCTAGTCTTCTTGGTTTAAACCGCTTGGTTTCAATGTTCTAAGGCGGCGTATCTGGTTCCAGCCTATAATTATTACTATAACAAAAAAATATCCGGGATATAATTTGCGTTTACATCAGTGGTGGGCAACTTCTCTAGTCGGCGGGCCGGATATGGGAAAATGAAGTTCTTGGTGGGCCGGATTACTAAAAGAATACCTAACAGTCACTGTTACTGCGACGCAGTAAGAAAGTAGTAGGAGATTGCGGCCGGATGTGACCGCGGGCCAGTCAAAATCCCGTCGCGGGCCGGGTCAGGCCCGCGGGCCGTATGTTGCCCGTCCCTGGTTTACATAAATTTACATAAAATAACAGATATCGTTATGGCCCATCGATTTCTAGGTCAATATAAAATATTTTCTTGCATCCGCAACAAGTTGAAATAAACTAGTTGAAACATAATAAATCGAAAGGTTTCATTCCTGTAGAAATAGTCATGTAAAGTTTTGCAAACACAACTGTTTT
>JAECUM010045996.1:0-29521 GCA_016617855.1 Megalonaias nervosa
ATATATATATATATATATATATATATATATATATATATATATATATCGAATGATAAACATTTATCAGCATTGTCCTTTAACAGTTATCTGTTTTAAAAGATTAAAATAAAAACTTGGACGGCTTTTATTGTTAAATAAAGATTAATTTTTCAGTCTATTTTGCGGTCGGAAAGTTCTTTTTGCGTTGTCAGTATGCGCTGAAAATCAATTTTAGACAAAATTAATGTGTCAACAAAATATATTTTAAATTAGAGTGTTCAACCTTGTTATTTTAAGGTTGTCTGCTTTAAATCTAACAAAGCCAATCTTGAACAGCTTTTACAACAAAATTAAAAGTCCCTTTACAAAAAGCAGCCCGTTTATATCCATCTTCTATTATATGCGCATTTCCATCCACAGTACATTGTTGCGCACACAATAAAGAAAGGAACAAGGAACACTCTTAATTAATTCTATATTTCTTTTTATTAAAACTTCGAGTAGAGCAATTTTGATTTAATTTATTTTTACGTTTGTATACCTTGTTTTGTAAATTGCACAATGCACTAAATGGTGTACGTATTTGTTCCCTCTCTTCTTTTCTCAGACTGGATTCACCGCACTTCACATAGCTGCGGAGAGGAAATGGGAATGTTGCGTCCAATTTTTACTAGCCAATGGTGCGGATCCCAACCTCCAGACCAATGTAAGCAGTCATGCTGAAGCACACATTGACTTCAGAAATAAGATTTATGATCATTTTGCATAGGTCAGAGATCATTCGCATAATCAAAGTCATCAAATCGTTTTGCAGATGACCAAAGGATATCATTTTCTTTTTTTTCTTATGGAATGCGGGTAACTTATAGAACACATCCACTGTATACTTCCGTTTTATTTCAGAAGCGTTAGTTGTAGTCTGTCGATGAATAGCGGTCTTGTTATGATGTCAATGATTTTATGTGGGAATCCTCAGTGCTTGTTATGATGTCAATGATTTTATGTGGGAATCCTCAGTGCTTGTTATGATATCAATGATTTTATGTGGGAATCCTCAGTGCTCAAAAGATGTTCATGTTGCTCTACATTAGACTAAATTCTTGCGTATTCATAATCAAATTTAGGAAAGTATTATTTCCCAAGACCTATTTTTGTTTGTGCTGAGAGCTTCATTCATACTTTTCCATAAGATTATCGTCAGCTCTTCGTGGTTACTGGTGACAAGATTAATAGAATCCATGTTGGGGTTTGCACCGACAAGAAGGAAATTCAAGTCAAGGGGTTACATTAGTTGTCTCTCAATTCGGCAAAGTCTCGTTTGGAAATAAAGAATGTAACCCCGCGACTGGGATTTCCTTGTCTTGGTACAAACACCGATATAGATTATTTTTCCCACCAAATTGTTTCCAATTAAATTTTAAAAAACCCCCAAAAAACATGCATTTTTGCAATATAATTAGTAGATTCAACACATATTAATCAGGGATTATTATTGCCTCTTACTTTAGATAATGGTCGTCAGGATGGTAATCTTTTATGAAATTATGAATAATAATCTAAGCAGAATATAGCTATATATGCCGTTCTTAGAAAATAAGAAATAAATAAAGAAATAATTTATCATTGTTTCGAGCCCTACACTGGCTATCCATTCGATCCAGAATTAAACACAAAATTTGTTCTCTGTGTTACGTTTCACTGACGGGCTCCAGTCCAACATACCTATCCGACCTCACCCATGTGTACACACCAGCAAGATACTTACGCTCCTCTTCTGACATTCGCATTCTCATTATTCCCACTATGAAAATGAAATCATATGGACAACGTTCTTTTGCATACCAGAGCCCAGCAACGTGGAACGAATTGCCTACTGAACGTAGACACAAAGACACAGTGATCTCATTCAAGAGCGCTCTTAAAACTCACTTATTTCAACTGCAAGAACAGACTTAAGGACCTAATAATGTTTCCTTACCTTAAATATTTACAGCATATTTTCTGTTTTCTAATTTCGTGGTGTTTGTTTTTATTTTTGTAATCATATCATTATATATGTTTTTTAAGTGTTGTCAAATGTTATAAAGCGCTTAGAGCTTCTAAAGATTAGGCGCTATACAAAGTCCTCATTATTATTATTATTATTATTATTATTGATTACTTTGTCGCATGGGTGAAAATATTTCTTCCAACTGTTGTTTTCTGGTAGATCTCATTTTCTTCATTGTATAATTATAAATGTCAGTATAAAAATTATGAAAAGATAAACATATAGCAGCCAGTTTTAAATTTCAGCCATATTTTTATGTCTTAAAATATGAAGCTGGCTTGAAAGGGGTAAAAAAAAAATTAAAGACATATTGAACATGATTTCCAATTTCTGTGTTTAGACGGGTCTTACTCCACTAATGCAATGTGCCATGAAAGGAGACCCGAAGACAGCAGAGCGGTTGATTCAAGCAGGTGCTGACATACTGAAAGAGGACATGGTAAGGGCAGTTTAAGCTCTCCAATGTATTTTTTAAAAAAAATAATTGTCCTTTACAATTCACAAGCTACAGGAATCTTCTCACGTAAAAGAAAACTACATACGTATCTTCTTTCGGTTCGTCGGCAGGATCAAGTATATGGCGGCGTAAGAATAAATATGAAGGTCACCATATTATTAGTCCATCTGAAATGTTTTTAAAAATATCTGACACTTGTAGACAATTTTGATTTGTTAAGAAATAAAATTGTTTTGAACTGTCTGATCTTTTGTTGAAATACACTGCCACAGAAATTCAATCACTGAGAAAAATTACAGAAAGAAAAAAAACCCTCCCAAAATTCTAGGAATACATGTTGACTCGGATTTATGTGTTTAAATTATCAAATTGGCGGGAAAGGCCGATTACATTTAATTTGATGCATACGAGTTGGTAACGTTAGTTGTATTAAAAAATTAGAACTGAATAAGTACACTAGAAAAAGATAAGTAAGCAATTCATGCCTGAATTTTATGGCTGATCATTTACGAACAGCGAGCATACACGGAATACTTAGTTCCAACGTTTGCTGAAACAGTCTTGAAAGACTAAAAACCTTTCACCTATGCTCTTGGTGTCAAAACTCTCAGGATTTGCCATCGATGTTAATATATTCGTGTCGTGGCAAACATTGCAACGTAGAAAGACCTGCATGATTCAATACGATCCAGAACGGGAAAATCTTAGGTACTGGTAAAATTTGAGATTGAAATTTCAAAATGTTTAATAACCTCATGATAGCCCAGATATTAAATAAACTGAGACTGTTTAATTTTAATAAATTAACTAGAGAGTTTTATTTTCATTAGGTAGAAGACTGTTCAAATTATTTTCATCTAGAAGTTGTTCCTATAAAATAAACTGAAGATTCGACCGTCGCGACAGAGTTAAAATAACCTATAAAAACGGGTGGGGGTGGGGGTGGATGCTCCGAACTATACTTCTCACCATGGGCGTCATGACAATCTGATCCTTTCTATTGGATTTTACATAGGATTCAGTAGGATTTTACATATAATTCAGTGGGATTTTACCATAGGATTTTACATAGGATTCAATTGGATTTTACCACAGGATTCAATGGGATTTTACAATAGGATTCAATGGGATTTTACAATAGGATTTTACACAGGATTCAGTGGGATTTTACCATAGGATTCAACTGGATTTTACAATACGATTTACACAGGATTCAATGGGATTTTAAAAAGGATTCAGTGGATTTTCAGTTAACTTTGGGTTGTTCATAATTGTTCTTCCTTTCAAGTATTGGAACTTCTGTTTAAACGGCATTTTGCAGCTCTTGATTTTTTATCTATTAAAAGTTTTGCAAATTTGGTAGTTGTTTCAGAACACTTTCATTAGTAATTATGATACACACGTTTTTGTTGTTTATTTTTATTTTTATTCTTCCAGAATGGTAACACCGCAATATGCTGGAGTTTGCATGAAGCCAAAGAAGAGGTTCTGGAGTTCTTGTTGACCAGTCTGGATCAACACAAACGCGATCTGTTCGTGAAGGTATTATCATCCCTCCATCTGATATTGATTACGGGGGGGGGGGGCTACTTAGTGAGGTGTCATTGCACTATACCAAGCACACGGGAAAGATCAGTTGTTCATTAATGTTTAATAACAAAAGATGCTTACTAGGTTAAAACAATAAACAGTTTGATGCTTCATTTGTAAACCACACTTTCCCCCTCATTTACTACATCAAATTTATTAATAAAATCAATTTAAACGAAAACTAAACTTCTGTTCCTTTTGAAGTGGTACATAAGATTCTTGTGCGTCGATTTGTAACAACATCCAACACGTTATGGTTATACGTATCTTTGTGTTGAAAAAGGCGACTTGTTCCTACTTAACTTGAAATTCGTTTTTTCTTTATAGGGTCGTATTGCGAAAATGAATTCATCCGTTGAAAATGACAATTTTGACTACGTCGAAAATATTTTATTTCCCTTAATTTTACGGCTTGCGAAGAAAGACGGCTTCAGAGACTCTCTTTACAACCAAAAAATAATTTATAATATTATGAATGTGATGCATGCCCACGTCCCAGTTCTAAGAGACCCAAGAGAAATCAGAGACGCAGATTATCTCACCATGGTAGTCTACATTATGTGCCATCTAATGTTCCATAAAGCGTATATTGTTGAAGAGCGTTTCGTCAGTCAATTCATTCGATTGAAAGGACCAGAGTTCTTCATGGAAACTGCGAAACTGTGCGAAGTCACCTGGAAATTTCATGACAGAGACCCGATTATCTATTTTATGCCCATTATTTACCTCATCGAGGTGCCAGAGGGGAGAAAGTATTTAATGCAAAACTGCTGCAGGGTGTCTGAATTTTCCAACCGGTTTCGCTTAAAGATTGATACGGATTCCTGGAGACACACGAATGAATGCGTAAACTTAAAATTTGTGGAGATGTGGGCACGGTTCTGCGATTACTTTGGGAAAATCCAGTCCTCTCAAAGAGAGCAGAAGATGGCAGAGTTACTGGAGGAAGAAGAGCGAGAAAAACAAAAGAAAGACAAAAAAAGAGACAAAAAGAAAAGGAAAAGGCAAAGGAATCAAGAGCAGAATGGGGACTATAAAAGCTATGGAGAAAATTATATTGGAATTGATGATGCCACGACATCTGTGTCGAGTGTTGATTATTCTAGTCAACAACAAGAAAGAAAGAAAAATAATGGATTTCAGCAGAATACAAAATTTCTTGAAAATCTACATTTACCTAAACCATCAACGAAAGGGACATTTTCAAACAAATCTGCCTCACAGACCTCTCAGAATACTCTTTATGGTGTGGCTGTTGAAACATTGAAACTTAATTCTCAGTATTCTAATGATGTCGTGAATGCTTATGAAAATTCATCTGCAGACAAATTTCATTTGTCTAACACAAATTCTGTTGAGAGTGAAGCAATGAAGAAGAAGAAAAAGAAAACGAAGAAGAAGATGGCGTATGAGACAAATGCAAAGCAATGCACAACTATCGTAGCTGTCGTATCTAATGAAGAAAATTTAGGTCCGATGCTAGCTTTTCCAGAGAGTGATGATGCAGAGCAGACATGGGTGACAGTTCACACCAAGAAGCATCTGCCTAAGACCCCTCAACAGGATAACAATGCAGATACAGATAAAAGTAATAAGAAAGGAAAACATAGAGGTAAAAAGAAGGCTACGAAACAACAACATACGACATCGCAAAATGAGGCTTTCAGCTGGGCGGAGGTGGCGAAAGGAAAATATTCAAAGCCCAGGGAGAACCCCATTACCACCACAGATCCGCCGCCTAAACCTGATTTGACCTATGAAGAAGAATTTCCAACGTTGGCCAACCATAAGGGTAAAGAAATGGGAAGTGTTGAAAGTTCTCACCGACTGCTTGCGATGGAAGCGTCATCAGATATTTGTCATCACTCTTACGCCGATGTTGTCCGTGAAGAGGATCCAGAAATATCAATTTGCTCTGATAGCACCACAGATCCTATGGAATCTTGTTCGAGCAAACAAAGGTCTCCTTTCACTGCAGCTGTGTCTGATGACTCAATATCGGCCGCAAGTGAAGGTCCAGAAATGGCAAAACACGAGGTCCACGTTGGACATGATGGCAATGCTGATATAATATGTGATGGAGTTTATTCGAATCCAATGGACAACAACTCTTTCCGATTTCGTCGTCAGGAAGAATTGACTGAATTTCCGGGAAATGATCTTCTACTAGATATATCACAAACGATTCCAAATGCGCCTAATTTTCTATATAACACAAAGTTTCATCCGCAACAAGACCTTGATATCAGCACAATACCGCTTCCTAGTCGTGATCGTAGTGAGCTACAAGAAACGCCTCAGCAAATGGAAATTCCCCCCGATCAGACTAAACCAAGTGCTGTACCAAGTGCAGGGCATGAATGTCCCTCTGTTCATCCTCGCCTTATCGGTATTCGGAGTCGTTCTCGACAAACTGTTGCAAAGGAAGATAATACGGAGTCACCTAGAAATCCCATCAAAGTTGGGATACTTGGGAAAGAGACTGGGGTTTTACTCAATTCTGGGTCCACCCAGAACCTTACTCTACCATCACCAAGTAGAAGTCAGTCAGGGCATATTTTCACCAATTTAAGAGAGGAAGTGATTACAGCCAATGCTGCGGAGACTTCCAACGGCTGGTCGGGAACAACCACAAGATCACAGGATCTGCAGACATCAATGATACGGTATAAGGACTTACAACATACACCTTCGCCCACATTAGTCAGAACTCCATTTCATGATATAACTGAAAAGTTTGAAAACAACATAAATTTTCAGCAAGGTTTTACTAGAATTTCCAGTTGTTATGACGATAACCAACCTCAGGTAATACGTTCGTGCAGTGAAGAGAGAAATGAATCAAGTTTGCAAGATGTTCAAAATCGATACGAAAACACTATGTTTAACAAAACAGATAACGTAAATATGAAGGCATGTTATGCACGAACTACTGACGTAGCACCATGTACAACTGATGTTATTTTTCAACCAAGAGGTACTTTACCTTTCCATAATCAAGCTGGGTATTTATATCCCGAGAGATTAGATTTGGGTGGTGGGCATTTAACAAACATTGTGGAACAAACAGGAAGTAACTGGAATCAAACATCAGATATTAGCTTTCCAAGCAATCCGCATATTCAAGTGATGCATGATACTATTTTTTCTTCTGCCGCCCAAAGCTTGGGATATGGCAGAGCCAAAATTCCCAACAGTAGAGATAGACCTGAGGTGGAAGATCCCTCTGTGATGGACTGTTCCATCGAAGGAAGCAAGCCCATTTCATCGAAGTGGAATTCGTTGAATCCTTTTGGTACGAAATCAAGTCACCTTCACGCAAATCTCTTACCATCCGTTGACGTTTTATGTGCACCAAACATCGGTGTAGGTTTTCCAGAAGAAGGAATTCAGCAGAGTTTCAGAAATACGACTTCATCGCCTCAAGAAATGTTCCATTGTGCTAACCCAAATTTCCTAGATAATTGCACGGAAATGCAAACGACAAATGTGGTTGAGAGCAGATATGATGACTATGGGTCGTTGGATTACAGCTTAAACGAAAAGGCTGTTATGGGCAAATCGCCATTTAGAACCTCTTCATTGGGACAAAGCATTCTCTTCAACGCCTGCCAGATCGATACAACAGAAGAAACAGTTTTGTACCCGAGTGACCTTGACAATGTTGAACCACCATCTCTCCGGAAAGTTTGTTCTTTATTCAGTAGAAACAAGGACCATGAACAGGAAAATATAGAATTCTTTCCTTCCTTTCACGAGGAAACGAAAAATGCAAATGAGAGGAATGGAGTCTCGCTATTCCACAAGATACAGCAGGTTCAGCTGATGCAGTTGAAGAGCTACTACGATTCCTTGCAAGTTCCTAATTCTCGTCTTCCATTTATATATGATAATAATTTCTACTATTATGCATCATGTACTGGAGTGGATATGAAACGAATTTGTGAGTTCATTGGAGCAAGAGAGGATGAAGAAGACCCAGTTTTGAAATTTATGAGACCGAATACAGAAAAGGGCAATATGATCACAGATATGAAGTATGGACACGTGGACACAATGACGTTGTTCGAAAAAGAATATGGTAGAATATCCAAAAGCAAAGCTGATATTTTCGCAATGTATGATGACTTGGTGAAGAAAAATTCAACTATTGTTGAGACAGGTCCTCAAAATATGAGACATTTCTTTATGAATGGTGAATGGCAACCAAAGAGCAAACGTTGGGCTGAGAAACTTCGGATCATTAGGCGTCTGCCAGCTGGAAACCTGCAGCGTTTTGGAGACATTCTTCTTCCAGCAACGGATAAGGACAACTATATTATATATCAAGGGTACACCCTTTTTAATCGCACACTTATTTGTCCTATGTTGGTAATATATCTAGATCTAGATTGGAAGGATTTATTTCTCGATTTGTATGAAATAGGATGACTGTTAATCTCGATTTGTATGAAATAGGATGACTGTTAATCTCGATTTGTATGAATAGGATGACTGTTAATCTCGATTTGTATGAAATAGGATGACTGTTAATATTAAACAAAATACATTTTATGAATAGGTATCATTATTGGCAAATCATTCTGACCTTTTGGCTTTTGGAGAAGAATTGTGAGCTAATAAATTGTATAGGTTTAATGTGTCTAAAGTTAGAGCAACCCATACGTTTTTGCATTTATCCAAAACTGTATATAGGCGTTTGATGATGGATCATCTAAATGATTTGTGAGCGTTTAGCACGGACAAATATTTGTCATATTTCTATATGGTTAAATTTTGTGAAAGTTTAGCTTTGATGGCGATAAGAATTTATTGTCCCACAATTACCGAATTTAATTATTTCCTGAGTTTATAGTTGTTGCCTTTCTTGTTGTTGTACGTTTTCCTGTTTTATTTTTAAAATTCACAGCACGTATCCCGTGTCGCTTGGATTTCTAGTGGACGGCACAGAGGTGGCAGTGAAAGTGATTGATACACGATCAGTTCGTGTGCCTCGAAGCCGTCTTGAAAGACTGTTGAATATAAGCGGCTCAAACTTCATTTTGCAATATTTGGTATGTTGTTTAGACTTAATATTTTGTACAAAGTCCATATTCCTCCATATGTTTTGTATTGTTCTTAATTTCTTTATGCATTCCTATAAGGTATTTGATGCCACTGCACAAATCTGGGGGGGGGGGAGAGACATTATGGAAATTGCCAGCCATGCAGGAGTATTAATCTGTTTATGCCAACTCATTCATCTTAGTTGTAGTCGGCGACTCTTCATTTAGTATCTGCGTCAATATGCAGTCACAGAGGCGTCACTAGGGAGGGGGGGGGGCGGACCGCACCGGGTGACACCATCAGAGGGTTGACACCAAAATGACTGTCTATACAATTTTTGAATTTTTTTCCAGGAAGGAGGTCCAGGGGGGTGACACCATGAGTTACCGCACTGGGTGACACCAACCCTAGTGACGCCACTGTGCAGTCAAGTCAATAAATAATCGGCCCTTCTATTTTGGCTACGGATATCAAACAACACCCGAATGAAATTTTTCAGACGACATTAACGTCCAACTTGGACAATTGCATTTATTCATATATACGCAAACAAGCTCCATTTCCCAAGTTTGCCCGTCCACTTGCTAAATTGGATACCTTCATTACTGTATAACTATATTCAAGCACATTTTGACTCGTGTGGAATAGATCCTAAATATCAGACAACTTTCAAAGACTCACGTGTAGAAGTGATCTTTCTGGAAAAGTATACAGTGAGCCCGTCTTAAATGACACATTTGAGTAAAGAAACACTCCCACCCATTTTTTTTTTCTTCTCAGAAATCCCTGACAATTCACTAAAGCATTTCTGAATCCAAATAACTGTCTAGCGTGGACAGTAGACAAAGACGTAAAGAATATTTAGGAATATCATATTTAAGCCGCTGAACAGAAATTATTTCCCTGGAAGATTTAAGTTGTTCATCTATTCAATGTTTGCTTAGTTTTCTTTTATTAGAATTGATTGAGTTCAATTAATATATTGTGACTCATAACAGTAAGTTATGTTTGACATGTTCTTTTTATATTCAAAGCTATCATATATGCGTGAGATACAAGTAGATTGCATATAACAAGGTTCACTGTATGGGACAACCGCCTGTAAAAGACGAATTAATTCTTCCTTTTCTATCAATGTACTTTGCGAAGAGGTTTAATTGTATCCGTTTAATTGCTACCCACCATCAGGCCTTGTCATACTCTGAAGGAACCATTTACCTTGCCACGGAACTGTACGAATACAATCTTGAAGAGCACATGCGCGCTTTGTGTCGGGACCAGGGACAGGACGCTCTTTCTGGAAACAAGCTGGTCTGGCAGTTTCTTCGTGGGGTAGCCTTCCTTCACGAGCAGTGTCAAGTGGTTCACGGTGATCTTAAGGTAGGTAGCCATTATGATGAATTATGCGAAACTGCCGCTGATGCCTTAACTGATGGTACAAATAATAAATGTAATTTTATCAATTTAAAGCTATAGCACACCTGGCATAGTCAAAATGATGTCATATTTGATATTCAGTTAAAACAGTACCAGACCAAGCTTTCATAATCTTTTTTGTTGCTTTAAATCTTTTTCCTGGCTCAAACATGTATGGATTGCTCACTAAACATACCATTTTGAAACTTAAATCCATAAAAATGTACATCGTAGTGCCAGGTATATATATATATATATATATATATATATATATATATATATATATATATATATATATATATATACACACACACACACACACACACACACACGGTATAGTTTTAATCATTCAAAATTACCCTTAAGATGTGGATCTATAAATAGACCTGATAGCGATTCTTTTGTATGCGAGCACGATAAACGTTTATATCTCGCACCACCGTACGCGCATTATCACATTTGCAAGCTCTGAAACCTTCATTGTATGAAGCTTCCAGTAGTTTACAATAGCAATAAGAACATTGACTGTGGACTTAGTAATTTGTATGTCCTTCGTGGCACTTTCCAAGAGTAATAGTGTTGTTATCAACTCTCTTTCTTAAGACATGTTATTCTTCTGAAAAAAAAATGATCGACCATTTTTTAACGTCTTTAAAAATACAGATCTCCACTTACCTTTGTGGCATTGAGAGTGCAGTAGTAAATTTGCAAGGAAGACAGACTCATTTTTAAGTAATCTATTTATACAAGCTGACTCAAATTTTCATTTTCTGTTTTATTCTATCAGAAGGTTTTACTTAATATATACATACTGCTGAAGGCTGACTTGAGTACTGGCGTGAGGATACAAGTGCCGATGTCGGACCAGATAATGACATGGAAACACGCCCTATTTATTTATTTATTTATTTATTTATTTATTTATTTTAATAAAAGTGCATTCTTTTTGTGCGAGTATGAAGGTAAGAAACTTATTTCCTCAATACAGGATTAATCTTCAATCTGATATGTTACGATTACAAATTATATCCCTACATAATTTATTCACAAAAATGATTTGAAGACAATATCAGTCAATTTTTACTGATACGGAAATTTTAACCCACCTTGTTTATTGTATATACCTCATTATATTCTATGTGTACATTTGCAATAATTTTTGTACCTCATACTTTATCAGCATAGGCTGTGTGAAAACTTAGGCAAAAGCCAGCATTGTACCCACATCTACCGATAATTCGAGGGAAAAGAACCTTTAATACAGAAATCTTACATTCAGGGAGTAATTTGCAATTAATGAAACCTTAAATCCTCATTGACAAATCGTATATAATTTAATCTGTAAAGCTAACTAGGAATAAGCAAAGCATTATATAACATTCGAATTATTTTTCCAGTTCCTTAATTGTGCTTGGTTATAAAATTGGCTTTGCAAAATATTTTCAATTAAAAGAACGTTTTACTTTCATTTTTGCACCAATACTTTATATAGCCAGAAAATGTTGTGGTAGACACTGAGGGCAAATTGAAGATTAGCGGATATGGCTTCTGTAAGGAGAGTGGAAATAATGCTATTATTAGCCAGGGAACTTCCAAAAGTAAGTACTCAGCTGTATTCAATGAAATAAGGCAAGTTGTCTTAGTAAGCCTTTATACCAATGCTAATTACAGTTCTGTCAAGTTTTGAGTAAACTGCAAATGATATCATCGAATGCAGCTGTTTTTCAAACTATTATTTCGAGATCTATAGTAAATGAAAAGACTCTTGTGTAATGTACGCAAGCTGTAAGTTTTGATTTAAAACCAGCATCACAAATACATGCAGGCATATATCTATATATATATATATATATATATATATATATATATATATATATATATATATATATATATATATATATATATATATATATATATATATATATATACATTAAGTATTAACGGCATATCTAGTACAAACCGGAGATTAACTCATAGACTATACTCAGACAATCGGAAATGCCAGTGTTGTTTTTAATTCCCAAGGTGACCAATCCGTCTTGGATCAGATGTGTCGGACATGATCAGATATTAGGTTCTGCAATAGATTACCCATGAGTCAGTTAAGCAAGCTGACACTTCTTTGACTTGTTATGGACATGGATATACCTCTTTATCACTTTGAGTAAATAACGATAAAATGCTCTTTTTTTATCAACTTTAGAGTTGTCGCCAAATAATGTAGGAAATGTATTTTCTCAATCGTTTGTCTAGATACCATTCAACACTTTATGTTGTATTGCAGTTCAGGGTGGTGAGTGTTGTGGTAGTGTATAAGATGACCTAACAGAATTTATATGTAGTGATGCCAGATTTGATTCTACATTACATTTACAAACGATGCAATTTTTTGCATCATATTGTTCGAGCTTTGACAGCTGATAGTGTTATTGTAAGATGGTAAATTTCCCCTTAAAATCCTATTAATATTTTCTTTTTTCCTTTCGTTATCGAAAGATCTGCCTTGAAATTCGTAGACTCTCTGTGGGTTTTCTAAATCCCAACAATCCACGGAAAGGCTTCCAGTTTTCTTTTCTCCACCGTTTCTAGCATGTTGTATCTACTTATCTTGCGTTTCAAATAAGTAAGGGAGCGAGTGCAAAGTTTTGGCCTAATATCGACAGCAAACAGATAAATGGGATTAAGGTGGTAGGATGGTTAATTTGTTATATGGCTTGAATTTCTTTCGTTAAACTAATCCACACGCTAAGGCAATGGTAGAAACTTCCTACAAGGGATCAAGATCCACGATCAAGAAATAATTACTGAAATTTTCCACAACGCCTTCGTAAAATTTCCCCATCAGACTGGCAATATTTGAACATGTATTCTTGAAAATCAGCTGGTGTGAAGATTGAGTTACGTGCGAAGCGTAGAAAACTTATTGTCCTGTGTGCACACCAGCACTGTTGTAGACGTTAACTTCAAGTAAATGCGGGAGTACGGCAGGTTGATCGGTCTCTGTATTGAAAAGGCGTGGATAATAGCATGTAAACATTATTTAGCCCAATAACTCGTGAAATCTTTAAATTGTACGTTGCCCACTTTCATGTAAATGATTCTTACTCTGTTCATAATCACTGTTGGAAATTCGGTTCCTTGTTATGAATAATATTTTTGTTTAAATTATCCGTTGTATACGGAGAAATTATGAGGCATGACTCTATCATTTCGACGACAGCTCCCGTAATGCTTCACTTCCTCTTCGCTCAAAGCGTTGTCTGTTGGTTTAAAACCCATACGGCGAAATTAGCAAGAGTATGAGAGACCAGTAAGGTCTTTTCTCTTCCTCCTGGAATAACACTCCAATTTAGACAGTGAACAAATAAAGGTTCTTGAATGCATTTGTCACAAGCACGACGAGTCACAGAATTAATTAGGGATGTAAATTTCGGACTTTTATGAACATTCAAAGTCAAAAGAGATAAAATCCACACGATTTTTTATTATTCTCGATCTGATCGTCATTTAATGATTCGTCAAGTTCATTTGAATGTAGTACTGATGATTGATGTCTACAAAATGGTCGCGAAACGCATCTTTTCTTTCCTGGACAAACGTGTGCTTCTTGTTTATTAGTTCTAGCACGATGTTTACAAGCACTTTTTTGTTGTTAGAAATGTTTCATGCAATGTCATTTGTAACAGTTTGGGCTAAAAAAAAACAAGATCTCTACGAACCACTTGAGGGTACACTTTCAACGTTTAATCAGGTGCCAACAAGTCTTGAACATTTTGCATTTCAGGCAGCGGCGTACTAAGAATAAATGGCGCCCTAGGCGATGATGAAGGCCCAAAGAGGTTTTACACCCACCCCCCGATCTCTGGCGCCCGGGGCAACCGCCCCGTCTGCCCGTCTCTCTGCCCTCCTCTTTTAGTAAGCTACTATTTCAGGGACTTCACACACGGTCTTCTTGGAAATGCCCACTTGGTGCAAACATTTTTATGTTCTTTTCATTGTTGGGTCTTTTCAATTTTTAATTTAATTTTAATCGTGTGGATTCTGTTGTATTGTTCTTCTCTGCATTTGTTCGAACCACTAAGATGACATATAAAAATGGGCTGCAATACGACATAACTGATACAGAGATAGAACGTGATAAATTATCGAAAGCGTAAAATGTTGAGCATTCTGCTATTCAAGTTACAAAGAGCGGTGCGAAAAAGCAAATAGCATTTTCAGAACAATACTGTTTTGCTGCAGATAGAGAGGAATGCTGGAACCAGAGAAAAAGAAAGATTAATTTATAGATGAGGCTGTTTCCTCTTCTTCCAGATTAATAAAGATCTGAAAATCCAGAATACCGAGCCGCTTTTGTTAGTACACTGATAGATCCATTTTGTTTCAGAAAACCTTTTCCATGGCCCAGTCCTACTCATGGTACTTTGGTGATAGTGATGAATGCCGCTGCTTGCGTCTCAGTGATGAACGGCGTTGAATTCATTGAAAGTTTCGAAGCTTTCGATCCCAAAGGTCTCTTTCTCTTCGGCTAGGCTAAAGTGGTCTGAGACATTTCTCTCAGATTATTTTTAATTCCGCCAAAATGTCTTTTAGAAGACTAACTGTTTTGTTTTCACTCTCTTCCTGATGTTAATTGTTTAAAGTTATCCTCTTTTCTTTTTCTTCTTGCTTTCTATTTAGCTCTTGTTGTTGTTAAAAAACGTTTTCTATCTGTTTTTGCAATAAAACTCTCCAACTCCGCATTCTTCTTTTTTTCTTTTTTTTTTTAATTATTTTTGCATTCATCATACACTTTTAATGATTACGAAGAAGATGAATCTGGTACTAACGCCAACAAATATTCTTGCGTAAATGATGGGAACTCGCACAAAGACAATTGAAATCATTCTGGATGAGTATCTGCTTTTGCAGTAGCAGCAGCATTAGTAGTGCTATCATAAATACATTGAAAGTGATGTTACGCGTCCTGTCTTCTGATTAGAAGGGATACAATACAGCATGACTGAATTAGCATTCCAATCCGTTTCAGTCCGGTCTTAGACTTTATAATGAGGTGTATTAGCCTATTCTATGGTCTAATCTCAAAATAATCTGTTAAGATATGAATAAAACAGGAGACCATCATCTACCAATTCAAGCATGATCTTTAGTCCAGATTTCATGGTATTCCTCAAGGCCGTGTGTGCCAATTAAAGGACCACAGATGTTGCTATATGGGAGAGACGAACCTGTGTGGAGAGGTAAGAATGCCTTGAAATGCCTTGGAAAGAAGAACTGTGAAACATTATGGTTTGTGTTAACCATCTTCTATGGTTAACAATCCCAATGCGCCTTATTAGTGCCACTTAGGCCTCTAGAAGAGAGAGATGCTACTCACAATCATTGCCGAAAATCTATGTATTTTATATTTTTATATGTCTATGTCTATTTTTATTCACAACTAAACTATAATTTAGAAACAATTATCTAATGTTAGTTAGTATAGCGTGTCTATAAACACTTTCCACAGTTCCTTGTGTGTTAGCGTTTGTATATTTCCTACCCCTTCTTTTGCATCATACCCAATCTCTTGTATGATAGTATGCGTGTGTGTTTCCAAATATAATGTGTATAAGCACTCCTATTCTTTTCGTTGGTTAATAAGTATGGTTTATTTTAGTCATTACATGCGATGCTAAACAGTAATCAACACGTGGTGTGTTTGATAGTAATCAAACAGTGGAGTCATATAGTATCTAAGCATTTTAACATAACATTTCCCACATTTTGAAAGTCCAAAGGTTACACACGGGGATGATATGGCCCCATCATTTTAAGCATATGGACATTTTTAGCACAACAATTCCCATAGGGGACCAACGTGTCCCCCAGTGTAAACGTACGGTGTAATGTTAATTCCTGTAAGAGGGCCGATTGCCCCATATTACTAATGGTGTAGTTTGGAAGTTTTGCTGTTCAGTATATTGCTCCAAGTTTATTAAAAAATTTTAAGAAAGTGATGCAGATTTTTCTTATCAGACTGGAACAATCAATTACTTTGTTCTCGAAGAATATTTCAAAATCATTTGTAAAGAGAAACATAAATCAACATTGACAAACCACTTTTTGTATTTGTTGGGCGCCAATTTGGAATAAGCCTCCAGTCGATAAATTGCGGACAACAACTTGAAATTCAGAATTGTTGTGCTTTTCTTCCAGAACTTGCATGTTGATGCTTCCAACTTGTTTGAATGTAAAATCTTAGAAGAAAACATCTTTAGAGATTTACATGAGTGTATTGGATTAATCTATGCCTCGCACCACATGAATTTATAACATTAGACGCATGAAAACATGTTCTCCATTTTTTTCTTGGTGGGTGGGTGGGTGACAAAAAAGCTTTTCAAATCAAATTTATCTAAATATAACGATGCCATAAGAAATGGTTGGACCAACTTGAGCAGCTGAGCGTGGAGAATTTAGCGGTCACGAAAATACATGTAAATAAACAAGAAACAAGCGTTTTCTTCATTAAACAATATTTAATGCATATTGTTGAAACTTAATACTTATCTCAACTACCTAATTATTTCATATATGTTTTCAAAAATAATAAAATCTATATGATTATTTATTTATCTAATCCCCTTTCAATACTTTAAGGCATATATTGTTTCAGGAAACTATAGAATCTTCAGCTCAGTAAATATAATGTAAACTAATAATAATATTTTTGGGAAAATATATTTCAAACATATTTAAATAATAATAATAATAATAATAATAATAATAATAATAATTATTATTATTATTATTATTATTATTATTATTATTATTTGTAACATAGGCCACCTGACTAAATTACATGCATGTATTAAAAATATGGTACAACCATATAACATACAAATTCTGACTCTCTAATAATTTAATATTTTTTTATGATATTTAAATTTTTATTTATTATTCTGTATTTATTTATTTATTTATTTACGTAATTATTTATTTAGTTAGCTGAATTAGTTATATTTAACCATTGATATTATTTGCATTTATTATATTTCTAACTAGTGTGGTTCCTCGTATGTTGTTGGAAAAGACTGAATCAAAATATTATGTTTAAGAAATGTTGCAAAGAGCTTTAAAAATATATAGTCACTGAGGGTAACATTTACTGGGGCTGAGGGCATATTTCAACGTAATGAAGGCAACTCCAAGATGGTGCATATAGTTTGTGTTTGTTTGCTTGTTTGTTTTTTAAGTCTTCTTTTCAACAGTCTACGTCTCCGTTGTCAATATTCTCTAACAGGGAGTATCCGGTCTATTTATATCGTTTTGTATGGTCTTGCAATTTCTCAAGAAAGAGTGCAATAAACTCGGGATTCCAAATTGTGGCGTTGTTTCAAGGCGTCGCACAACATCTTCTTACAATTTAGTATGTACTCTATGCACATGTACATGCTTATGAATATAAAGTATTCAACTCAACCTAAAGACGCCTCTGCTTTAATTGCCTATTTAATCAGGCTTAATTTGATGAGAGGTATCGGTAACATTTCTTGAACTTTGCATTGGATATGTGGATATGTGTCAACCATTCATTGTCGTGTCCTTGGAGTACATCAAAGCAACTCACCCAACATCAGATTGTTCGAACAATTAGGTCAATGCAGGATGCAGTAAGTCATGTGTACATATTTTGAAAGTCTTTTTGTATCTTACTGAAGACGTCGGGGTTGGAATATGGGGTCGTTCACATATGACGTCACGCAGTGACGGGGGAGGGGGTCAAAATCTTGTGACGAAGTGTGACGAGGGGAGTGTTGAAGAAATGTGACGTCACAATAAATATGAGTGTGGAACGCTTCTTTCAAAAATAATATCAGAACAAAAAAGATTTTGTGACCTGCATCCTTAGTCCATTTTTATCCGCAATAGATAAGAACTCTCTCGTGGACGACTTATATTAATATTGTTATCTCAGATGAAATATTGGCTAATTGTTATAACCTTTAACTGGTTTAAACTGTTGTTGTTTTTAATTATGTTATTCTTTTTTAATATAATGTAATACACGCTTTAATAACAAAATGTAGACTAAATAAACTGCAGGCTTACTGGTGATTAAACTTAGATTTTAGAAAGTAAAACAATAGGCTAACAAGTTATCACCATCCTGACAACAGTCCAACGAGATCAAAGACACACGAGTTTAGTAAGTTGAAAGACGGTATTCGGTCCGCGGTGAACGTTTAATCTTTTAATATTTTTTATGTGGAAAAAAACCCCAAACAAATGTAATTAGTTGAGTAGCGCCAAGGTTGGGCCCTGTGTCGCGCTGGGACGCCGTACATTAAAGGGAATAAATATATAAAATGTTAGCTTTTTCTTTCTTTCCTTTTATTGCATACGTTTTGTTGACACCACTGAAGTGCTAGATTATAAACGGTCCTACCAATACAAAGATGCTTTGAAGCTTGACGATATTAAAATAAGCAGTCTAAAAAAGACATGATGAGAGGAGAGAGGAACTTTGAGGATTGAGCCAGCGTGCGGCACTAGTAACATTTACGCTATTGAAACCATACAACGTAAGGTGTCCAGTGTTAAATTAGTTTTAATTTTCATGACACTTTGGCAGCCCATAGCAATGGAAAATATAAATTATATCAGTCTTTATTTAACGCTTATGTGCTAGCATATCCTACAAAAACCCAAAAAGATGTGCCAAGATGAACTTATTAAAAAGTGGAATAGTATCGAGAATGACACATATTGGGCTGAAAAAGTTAACCATATATTGTAAGAGCTCAAGGCTATCTCCGTTACGAAAAAAGAATCACTTCTTAATTTTTGGACAAAACAAGCACCATCAGTTTTAAAAAAAAGTTTCTACTCAGGATAATTTAGAGCCCAATGAAGAATCGACTGATGTCTTGAATATCATTACTTCTGAAACATTGCCTTCTACAAGCCATATTGCTACTGCGAGAAATGCTACTGTTCAATTACATTTAAAGTCCCAAATTGATGTCATAAATTCTGACCTTGTTGGTTTGTATAATCGACCAAAACAATGACTACTTTCAAATGAGCAGAACTTGGAGTTAAAAGATAAACAAAAAAGAAAAACTGAGTTGAAAAAAAAAACTAAAGAGGAAGATTGATGATCAAAGAAGATCCCAGAAAGCAAGGGATTTGAAAAAAATAAAAACTGAATGCTTTATTGGAAGACAATCCAGAACTGCGCACGAAACTGAATATCAGGGCCAGATGTGGTCAACTAAAATCGAAGAGGAACAACCATTGCTTTTTGCAAACTATATTGGATATCGCAATGTATGGTTCAGCTGCTCGTGAAAAAAGACAGTTCGGAGTCTATAGAAGTATCAAAACCTTAGATCAATTAACAGAGCATTTAAAAAAAGATGGCTTCAATATAAGTCGAAGTGGACTATACCTTCATCTACTTCCTAAGCATAGTTCGTCGTCAGAAGGTAAGCGTCATATAGCCACTGTCCCAGTAAAGTTAATTGGAGCGCAACATGATTATCACACTAAACATATTGATGGCCAGGTTTGCTCAGCTACAGTAAGACATTTGAAAGAACTGTCTTTCATGTTTGGACCGGATGAGGTTTGTTTTATCAGCCAAGACGATAAATGTCCCAATTGGTCTGGTCGCTGCTAATAAGCCCAGTCCACTGCTAATGCACGTTGAGTACAAAGTAAGCCTTCCTGACCATGACTGGGTAGTTGCTGCCCAGCACAAGCTTATACCCTCGGTGTATGCCGGCATTGAGATCCATCGCAACGGTCCTGGAAGCAGAGACATTGTTGACTTTTCTGGCCCAATGTTGATAGCCATCCGATCTGGAAAACACTCCGCATCAATAGCACTCAGCCATGGATTTGACTTTGAAAAGCTGCTTTGTCTGATAGAGTTCGATACCATAAGCAGGACTGGTATTGATAAATTGGTCAAGCAAATTCTCGTGTATACTGTTGATGGTGGGCCGGATGAAAACCCACGGTATCAAATAGTCATTTAGATTGCCATCCACTATTTCTTGAAACACGATCTTGACTCTGTTTTCGTTCCAACAAATGCTCCGGGACGAAGTGCTTGTAACAGAGTGGAGAGAAAGATGACTCCACTGAGCAGAGAATTGAGTGGATTAATATTACCTCATGACAACTATGGCAGCCATTTAGACGAACAAGGTAAGACAATTGACATTGAGCTAGAGAAGAAAAACTCTGAATTTGCCGGAAAAAAGTTGGCCGAAATATGGTCACAGTTGACTGTAGACAATTACCCAACCATTGCTGAGGATATGGATCCATTAAATTCAGAGCTCGTGGCACAGGATATATTGTGTAGAGATCAAAACTGGTGTGACACCTATGTCCGCTCAAACCAATACTTGCTTCAGATTGTGAAGTGTGACGACAACATGTGCTGTTCGAAAGCACGAAGCTCATACTTCAGCGTGATAAAAGACAGATTTCTTCCTCCTCCTTTACCCCTTGTTCAAATATGTGAAGGGCTTAAAGTTCCAGAACGAGCAACATATGGAGCCTTGCACAAATTTCCATCCTTATTTGCAACTCAAAGTCTCAAAATGGAAGACATGTTACCTCGGTCAGCCACATTTCTGACAATTCCCTACGATCTTTATCGCCCTTCACTTCAATCTGTGCTGAATGAGAGAATTTGCAAGATGTGCCACGTGTACTTCAGCTCTTTGGTCATGCTGCACAGTCTCTCAGTCCTTCACAAATAATAAGCAGTTCCATCGAAGCGCATCAGACCAATGAGAGTCGCTGCTAGAAAGCAACGCGAAATGATGGTCATACTAGCAAATGCGGAGAATGGAGAAAGTGTGGATTGGATTGACGAGGAGGAGTTTGATTTAGAGGGAATATCTAGAAAGAAATAGATTTCTTGTTCGTTCAATGGAGGAGCATCTTACTTTGCCTTGGGATATTAATAACTTTGAAGAAAAGTAATTCATTTGCAAATACTTCAGATTTTAAACCCTTAATTTTTGTGGATTTGTTGAAACTTTAATGTTAGTAGGAATTGAAGTGATTGATGTGTTTAATTTACATTTCATTTTGTTTTTTTAAAATTAATTAAATTTTTAAAAATAATTTGATAAACTTCTAACCAGCCAAGCAGTCCTTGTAAAAGCCTGATTAATTATACACTATTTTACATAAAGGATTGTTGTTTTGTCTACATAGTTAACTGATTTACAATACATTTACTTTTCAGTATTACAAGAAATTGTGGGGAAAAAAAGGGGGGAGGGGAATTAATAGATTTGTGACATCACATAGAGGGGGGTCTGGGTTTTTGTGATGAAGTATGACGAGGCGTGGGTCAAAAATGGCAAAAATTGCGTGACGTCATATGTGGACGACCCTTATATACAAGAAAACCGTTTCGCGAAAGTTAGTCGTACAAGCGTTTGTCGGTTAAACAATCAGGTAATTCTCTCTCTTGATCTCTCTTTATATATATATATATATATATATATAGAGAGAGAGAGAGAGAGAGAGAGAGAGAGAGAGAGAGAGAGAGAGAGAGAGAGAGAGAGGTGAGTGTGCGTGTATGTCTGGCTGACAGACGGCAGATTTACACATTCTTCCTTTTTCAGGAGATCGTTGCTGGCTGGCACCAGAGGTCTTCCTGGGAGAAACAAATCACACCTTCAAGTCTGACATACATGTAAGCTTTTAAGCAGGCCTTAAGGCTTTTTTTTATATGTAACAGTTATCTTGATATTCAGCAGTACAAAACGCAATTACTTTATGATCGATACGTTATCATCGAAGTTCAAACCATTAAGGCGCAACATCCAACAATTTCAAACACCACTGACATTAGATCATGCAAATTGTTGTGATTACAGCGATTGTGATCTAACTCCTTATTTATTATATCGGAGGATGTAATAGTTGATATGTTCATATGTTTAGTATATCAGAGGATATAATGACTGGTGTTTTCATGTACCTGATAAAAGTTCTAGATTCATTGATAATGATGGTCAAAATATATTATTGTCTATTTGACGAGTGAATTTAATGCACGCTCAGCAACTATTCCAGATCTTTTAGATTCAAAGTAATGATAAATTTAATGGTTTTTCTTCTTTTCAATAAAAGACAGCTGAAGTGTCAGTTCTTGTTTTGACCTTTGATAGCTTGAGTATTTTTTGTCATAGCAAATTAAGGGTTGCAAAGACGGATACATATGGCCATATATACATTCACTGAAATCTGTAAATCCCTGTATAGTATGTGGTAGAGATATAGGCCATGTAATTATTAAACATTTATCATATGTGATTTTGTTATGTCATCTGTTGAGGACCTCAAAATTCAAAGCTTATAAATTTTAACCATTATTTTTTTTTTCACATTCTCCAATCATTTCATTCCTATTTTCCTTCGTCATTAGAATAATAATTGTAATGACAAAATAATTTGAACGAATGTTATTATTATTATTATTATTATTATTATTATTATTATTATTATTATTTTCTAGTCTTATTTACTCTTCACCTGTATGGATATTTAAAGAATATGATGTTACGTTTGACTTTAATATTAGCCTTGAGTCACGCCGGTTTAGGTAGAAATCACTGCCAATATTGAAGTTTAATTTTTTTGTAGCTTTAACAAACTGAATAAAACATTCCTCCAAACATATTTAGCAAGCCCCTAGAAATAGTTTCGCAAAATAAATTCCCCGGGCCGCACCCCCCCCCCAAATAATTCTCAGATATTTTTGGATCAGTTTATAATGCCGTCATAAATATGTTAACGTTAATCATTTTCAATCTTTCTTTAGAATATTCTGGAGCTGACACTGGTCCTGTTATCCTATCATTTGAATCATCACATAAATAATTGAAATAAGAACATTTTATTGAATTTTTACTCACTCTAGTGTCTGATGGAGTATGTAGACAGCAAAACCCTTAATAACCATAATTTACTCCAAACGGCGTCCAAATTATATTGGATCATTACGAGATCATAAATTGTATTTCTTCATTTTTTTCTTGATAGTTTAATTCCATCATTTGTCTTAAATTTGACGTGAATTCAATGATAAGCAATGTGTAAATATCCGTTTCCCAAGTTAACGAATTTTCTTGAAAAAAATTATCTCTGATATTTAAACAAAAGGCCTTCGTCTATTGAATGCTAACGCTAAAACCAGAGATCTTTGCATAGACCTTAAATGTATTTACAGTAACTCTCAATGATGTTTCTGTATCATCTTAAATGAGAGTGGTATCATCTGTATATTGGGATGAAACATATTCAGGGTTGTCATTGTCTTCTACATATTATATTTCCCATATATGCTATATTATGTTTAAGAAATGTTGCAAAGAACTATAAACATATATAGTCACCGATGAAACATTAGATAGATAGATAGATAGATAGATCCTACATTCGAATGCTTGATAATACAAATTTCTTTTTATAAATACGAAATCAATAGCATTATGATACAGGTTAGAGAAGTTTAATTTGTATTCTACGGAAATTCGAACCCGGGTCCGCGTTTAAACTGTACCCATCGCCTTTGCCTGTAAGCACCGATTCCTATACGTTCTCGACCATGGGTGCCGTTTACCCGCGGACCAGGTTCGAATCTCCGTAGAGTACACATTCAAATTCTCTAACGTCTTTGATAATTATATATAATTCAATTCGATTTTGCTTAAGATTTAATCAGTGATTTGATAATGTTGATTCTCCCGATCCGGTGATGTAAGTTATAATTTGTACTATGATTACAAATGGATTTATTTATAGATTGATTTACAGGTTAAGGAATCTTTTGGTTCCTGGAAAATCTAGTGATGTTTAGGATACGTTATATAAATAATTTGATATGGAATGTAAAAATGCCAGGCGTAAGTACTACTTAGTATAAAGATTGCACCAATCATTAAGAATATTAATGTCAAAAACTAAATTAAAGTAAGCAAGTTCGACTGGTATATAATATACAAATAGTAAGTTATGTAGTATACACAGGAATAATATTAGTGGCAAACTAAGAAAGCTTTTTTGTCAGACCCGTGACAATATTGCAAAGTAATTATTAGTATTAGAGAAAGAAATGTACTCTGGAAATATGCATTATTTTGTTTTTATTGACATTTCTTAATCAGACTTTTGATTCAAATTTAAAAGAGGACTTTAATACAACACTGAAAATGAGAGATTAAATAGATCTATTACAGTTTCCTAGTCTTCGTGGACTAAGGCAAGATGATAATATGTTACTCGTCTTATTTTCGTGATATCGTAATGATTTAGAAGAGATCTAGCTAGCAAAAGGTTGCAGTGGTGTAAATTTTTAATATCTGGAAACATAATTTCTTAAATGTATGTGTTATCTTTATGCTAACGATAACGTTATTTTTAAAGATAACGAAAATATTTCAATTAACAATGAATAAAATGTATATATGCTATAGAGAATGGTGATTAAAAGTCATTGGTGAAAAATTTAAGATAGCAGTATTTATTCTGTTGTATCTGGCAACACATCATTGGAAATAATGGATCAGTATTTATATTTAGGGTTACTTTTTAAACAAAATCGTTCATTTAATTCATCGGAATAGATAATCACTGAACACGCTGAAAAAATCTTGCTTGCATGATGCAAAAGAATATTTCCATGCTTTACCTTTGTATTCCATTTTGTTTGGTACGTCTAAACTTCTGATCAGAAAATATCTTTTTCTACCATTCTTTTTGCTGTCTTTGTTTTTCTGCTATACCATCCCCATTAATCATTTGCATTTGTATTTAATCTCATATGTATATTGTTTGACCAGAATTGGCAAGAAAGTTCTGTTCTGTTCTGGTCAATGTCTGAAATTTGAACGGATTAATCAGCCCAGTACAGCAGATGGTTTTCCGGAAATTAATAAAATTGCCCGAAAATGAAAGGGATGAAATTATTCATTATGACTAGAATAAACCATGTTGTTTCTTTACTGCATGTGTGCAGTGGAAACTGAATTGATCGTGAACACTTAACCATATTCGAGAATGAAACCCTTCTTTCAAGCTGTATTCAGCTGAAACTTTGAATTTATAGAAATCCTACAATTCTTACAATTCAAAAAGTCATTGCATTCGGGAGAGCTTAAGGAACGAAAAGAGGATATACCTGCTCTCCAACCATATTGAAGGTTGTTCTTTTTCATATCTTGAATGTAAGATGTAGAATAAAACAAAGCAAACCGAATGTTTCACCAACAGGAAATGAAACTCTATTCCTGATGCTGATGTGATGTATTAATCTAATGGTTTAATTGCATATTTGCAGATACTGTGTAATAATGTTGCATATGACATTTGAATTATAGGTCAGTGGGATGCTAATCTATTACATTCTGACTGGTGGGAAGCATCCGTACGGAAGCACTCCGTATGATATTCAGATCAACATGGGAAGGAAGATCTGTCAGCTTTTCTACATCAACGAAGAGGCCAACCACATGCTATCTGCAATGTTACCTCCTTCGCCCTTCGACAGACCATCAGTATCAGAGGTTTTCAAGTCGGTATCCATCATCTATGTTTTTGTAACTCCTAGTTTTCAAAAGAAAATATATCACGGCCAAATATGAGCAGGAGATTCATTCACTTTACATTGAAATCTGACTCTCAGAATGATTAAGAATGAATATAATTTATTAATTTTAACATTTAAATGTATCTTATTTGCTAAGTTATGCAAAATGGGCCGGGCTACAAGTTCTCACAACAATATAAAAGCCCTTCCCAATACAAATATAGTGATAAAAATTAATCAGACATGACAAGCGGCAGAAAAGAAGAAATAAAAACAACATATCAAATAAAATGTACTCATAAGAAGAATAACGTTCGAAAAGAGAAACAGAAATATCTAAGGCAAGAAATCAATGGTGTTACCAAACTTCGGAAAGAACAGCATCTTGTATGTAATGCGGTAAACGAGCTGAAAGTCACAGGACAAAAAGTCATGGAGAAAAAAAGTTATAAATACACATGGGACGAAAAGTCACAGGACAAAAATTATAGACAAAAATGTTATAAATGCACGTGGGACAAAAAGCCACAGGACATAAATTCACACTTTGAATTTTCAAAACTGTTTTTTTTTTTTTCAAAAACATGTATTAAAATCATTATAATCTATTATTCCTTATTATTGATATTTATGATTATAATGAATTGATGACTTAACAGGAAAATGGTCATTGTTTAGCAACTGAAGTCTTATGGAAAATTTATAAAGCGAGCATAGATGATTGATATATATATTTGTTTAATTTAAGTCTCACATTTGTTTAAACGCCTCGTATCCTTGATGTATTTTTGAAAACAAAAACCTTAAAGGTATTTCAGTTTTGTTCAGTTTCGAGTTCATGTGAGTCAAGAAGAAGATTGTTTGCAAATGTGAACAAACACTTCGTTAAGACTAAGTATTAGAGTTTACTTTTGAACTGTGTATTGATTGGAAATAAAAATATAATAATATGCACTCCATGCTTCTACACCATGTCGCTACTTTGGTTTCTGATACTAGTATGAGTAAGAAAGTATTTGCTGTCACCATAAAGATAGTAAGAAGGAGCCATCTTGGTTTATTGGGGTAATATTGTAACGACTCTATGGTCTTAAACTAAGTAACAGAAAAGAACGAAAACCAACAAGTTTAGTAAAGTCAACAAATAATTTACTTCCAATGAATACAAAGTAACAATTTAAAGGAACTTATAGTATTTTGAATTAAATCCCAATAGTCCTAAAAGTTCTATCACAAAGTTCAAAAGTATAGAATGAATTCCAGTGGTGTTCCGAATGAATTTCAGTGTTGAAAATGCTGATGTACCAATATCCTGGAATAGTGTTGGTGTACTAACAGTCCTGATGTATCACAATGATATAATCCAAAATGTGTCAAATGATTTCACACTAATCCCAAAATAGTGATTTACGCTGAAGGTACTGATGGGCACATTGTAATTCCAATTAATAATTTAATGAAAAAAATCCTCTCAATTTAAAAATGAACATAACCTAAAGACTGATTCCACTTTAAATGCTAGGATAGGAATAAATAATTCTGATGTAAACAACTTTCAAACAAAAACCTAGGAAACAATACGAGTACTAGGATGATGGTCAAAAGTTCTTACCTAGAACATTCTACGTTGTCAACATGATCAGGTCTATTACTAAAAGTTTAGTAAAGAACGCGGAAAATATCAGGTACATCAGGAATTCCGGAGGAGAAAACCAATGTCCTGAACTCAAATCCATGTAAACATATTTAACCTAAAAATATTAATAATCTTGAAAAATAATCTAAATCGTAGACAAAAATTAGCTACGAAACATGTTCTTTACAAAAAGGGACATCAGTCAGGTAGACCCGAGCCTCTACCCTCAGTTATGGACAAAGGTTAATCACACAATTCAGATTTAAAGATACATAACAAATTACCTTTAACATTTTAAGAAATCGCTTTCTGTCTTAACATTTTCAGTTAGTGCATACCATATGAGAATAGAAGTATTAGGCAAAGATTTTTCTTTGTTTTTAAGTCTGGCATTTAATATAAATAGTTTTGTCTATTACGCAAATTGTATCTTGACGTTTCATCCACCAGTGGAGGTAGCAGTGGATTTTAGTTACTTGGAGAATCATTATAAATAATTCTACGGTTCGCGAGATTTTCTTCTTTCTGTGGGAGGGGGCCAGCCGCATTCCTCATAAATATTACGTACGTGGGTATATGTGGGTATACCTGCCAGCATCCTTGCAGCCTCTAACATTAGGCTGGATAATCTATCATTCTGAACCTGCATTAAAACATCCATTCTAATGGAGGCCTAATGTATGTTAAGACATCTGTATATATGGATTTTCTACTGGGCTTGTATTTGAGAAATCTTAAAATATTTAGCAATTTAGATAACTTTTTCAGTATATTTTCAATATGCAGACTCCATAGTTTTAACAGAATCTTGGAGAAAAAGAGCACATAAAAACACTAGATTTGATATCGGTGCTGTGTTTAGATCACAGTTATGAAATTTGAAAAAATTATTTAAGTAACATTTATCTGTTTAACAGGTATGCTCACACGCTGAAAAAGATTTGGAATTTGTTATGAACTCAGATAGAGAGTATAGGAAAAATCTTACATGTGCATGGTTTCTAAACATTAGTGCGAATAATTAAGCTCAAATACTAACATGCTCTGCGTCATACGTTATTATAAGGACTGTATTAGTAGCACTTCAACTATTACGTTTTCTTAGATGTGACCAGATTGTGCACTGCTTTCTGAAAACTGTGTTACTTTGATTTTCATACTTAATATATCTGTTTGTGATTGGAGTTGTATTCATTATTAATATTTATACGACTTTTGAGATGGATTACAAAGTAACTAATTTGGTATGTACATGTTGTAGACATCCATACTTCTGGGCAGACGAGAAAAAGCTCCGCTTTGTCTTGATCGCGGGATCTGACGTTCTCCGTGATTTGAAGGCAGGGTAGGTAAAAATATGTATGTACCTGTTCAAGGTATGCTATGTTTGTGGGTTTTTTTACGCAGCTGTAACAGTCTGAGTCCTATCCTTACGATATCTGCAGTGGGAAGTTTACAATGATGTCTAACATCATGCCGCAGACATGTGGCATCATGTCGCACCCAGTCACATTATCCTGACACCAGGCCGACCAGTCCTAACACTAACATCTCAGTGCTGTGAGCCAAGCAAGGCAGCTCCTAGTAACATTTTTATAAGTATTTGTATGACTCGGCCGGGGTTAGAACCCGCGACCTCCCGCGTCCGAGGCAGACGCTCTAACCACTTAGGCCACCTTAGACTTATGTTCATGGTGCATCGCTCTTATATATATATATATATATATATATATATAT